>VYZU01005968.1:76642-97734 GCA_013401355.1 Ceyx cyanopectus | reverse complement strand
CCCCTAACCTTCTGTGATTCTGTTAGGCACATTCCCTGCTGTTGAACCATGCTGCTTAATTGGTGACTTGAAATAAGATTCTCAGGGAGCCATTTTAAGGGCATTAAATCAATAACAATAATTGCAGTCATTTCCATTTCTTCAGTGGAGCCTGCTAAGTGTCTGCTTGGGCCAGGGCCAGGTTCTTTTAGACAGGTTGGGATATCATCTTCCTTCAAATCTGGCAATCTCACATGCTGTTTGTCAGCAACTGCCTTGTTCTGCAAGGTCAGATTTTAGACCTGCTGCTGGAAAGCTTCCCTGTGATACAGAGAACTTACCACTTAGGAGCCAATGTGTGGTAGGCAGTGTTCTGAAGATGTGAGGGTTTGGGGAGTGGTTTTGGTTTTGCTTTTCTTCCTTTTAAGTGAGCTGCCAGGAAGGGGAAGTTGTTCTGCTGTGTCCTGGTAGTACATGACCTTGTTCACTTACAGCTTTCTACTGCTGAAGGTGCTGAAAATTCAAACCAACCAGTGTATTAACAGATTGCAGCAAGTCTGGTAAATACTGCCATTGTTTCTCTCTGTATTTCTTTCCTTTTATTAAAAGGAAAAAAAAATGCAGGTCAAAGCCTTCTTATCAGATGTTGCTGCAAAGATATTTGATGAGTTAATTGACTAGCTATGGAATAAAGGACATGATTTGGAGTTGATAGTTGAAAAGATGCTGTTTGGAATGGAGACAGCATTGCCCAGTGGATACTGCCCAAGATCTGATTGAATGTACAAAGCTGAACATTTCATAAGATATTAATTTGAACTGTGGACTGATAGGCATTCTTTATAAAATATGTATTGCTCCTTGTTCTTTTAGAGCAACCTCACAGGAATAAGGCTGAGATGGATTTTTTTTCCCACCAAAATGGCAAAATCACACCAGTGTCAATACCTTGCTGTGTGAAGCATGTTTCCACCCCACCCTGATCCCCAGCTGCCTTTTATCATCTCAGGAGCTCAGCACAGTTATAAATTGAATTTAACACAAGTAAGAAATTACCTTTGTCTGTAATATCTTCCAGCCCATTACTCCCAGCTGCTTTAGAAGCACTGGTAAGTTCTTTTTTTCCTAGCAATTAGGACATGATAGCTGATTGTAACAGATAATTGTCCTTCAGTCCAGCTAAGGTGCTTATTTGATATATTTTATCAAAAGCAGGTGCTTATTTTAGACTTTTTCTTTTGTTTTAAGATACAGATGTTTTTAAATAGTCACTGCTCTTGATTCTATTTCCTCAGCTTCAGTCCTGCTATCTTCTGCCTTTTTAACTTCTAGAATGTTCTTAAGTGTAAAGGGCATAAGTGTTTCCATCTGTTTGTGTTGTCATTCCCCAGCAGAGGTGTTTATCTCTGCCCTGAAATAGGGAAGAGTTTAATACTTGATGTTCATTTCCTCCCCTTCTTTGCATTTGAATTTAACTAAGTTAAGTTTAAATTAGACTAAATTTAGTAGCTCTTTGTCCTCAAGGTCTTTTTCCCCAATTCAGCTCGAGATGACCTTTTCTGGACCATCTTTTCTGCACTGTGTTCTAAATTAACCTCTTTTTTTGGGGGGGCTATCTCTGCTGTTCCCTGCCTGCCTATTAGTGCAGCACTTCTGCAGCATTTCAATTGGAGATTCAGTCCAAGAAATCATGCTACTGTTTTGCCAGAAGCTGACATCAGCCATCTGGTAAAATTACAATTCAGTATCAGTATAAACCCATAATTTGGGGAAATGTGCTAAAAATGACTTTTTATGATTAGTGGACAGGAAAGAAAGTGGGACAGAGAAGTCAGCTGGACACTTTATACACCACTTGGAGGTTTTCAGACCAGGTGTCTTAATGGCAGCATTCTTGCTGCTTTGCTTTGGCTTTCAGAATCGTTTGCATTAATAATGAGCAGCTTTGCTTGGAAGTTTTGCATTGCTCTGAAGATACAGGTTTGCAAATCAGCACTGTGCTCAGTACCAGCCTGTGTCACAATGGTGTCACAGAGGGCTTTATCCTATCATCCTGCTGCAGTCTGCAGGGATTCCCACTGGAAATGCATCCCAGGCCACGCTCAGCAATGCTGAGGGTGCTGAAGAAAACTACATATTAAGGGTATTTTTGGCCATACCATGCCAGTGTGTGTTAAACCTGATGGCTGTGAAATAAGCCTGTGGTGGAACTAGGCAAGTTTTCTCACCAGTTGGGTAACTGGGAGCAGGGAGGAGGTGCCAACAGCAGCTCAGTTGCGTGTATTCCCAGGGAGAGGTGGGCAGCTCACCATGCCTTGGTGGCTGCACATGTGCTGCATCTTCTGCTGCATTGGAGGTGTGTGTGCCAAACTAAGATGGGTTTGATTTCTAATGTAAGGCTTAAAGTGGTGATGAATTTGCTAATTTTCTATTAAGCTAAAACAGCAGGTAGTTATTTTCATAGTTCATTCCATATGGATTTTTCTCAGTTCAGCATTCAGTGATTAGATCTTGCTTCTTTTCTATTAGATAAAAATCCTGGTTCTCCTGGACAGTTGGAAAGGAGGTAGTTGTTTCTGCCTACTAATCTTGCTGCTTGTTTACTTCAAATAGCATTACTGAGTGATTATTCTGGACTTCATAGCTGAGTCTCAAGTTCCTTCTGTTGGTACCTATAGCTTAAAACGTGTTAGCTCAGTATGGAGTTTTCCATGGCCCACTGACACAAGCAATGGAGTTTGCTGTTAGAAAGCAAGACTAGCTCTGTCATCCTTATGACTCCTCGGGCTCCTTGCCAATGGAGCAGCTCAAGGCCCTGAGCTGCATGAAGACCTGCTGCTGAGACCCCACCTGGAATACTGTGTCCAGTGCTGGGCACCCCAGCTCAGGAAAGACAGAGATTGACTGGAGAGAGTCCAGTGCAGGGCACCAAGATGATTAGGGGAATGGAGCATCTCCCTGCTGAGGAGAGGCTGAGAGAGTTGGGGCTCTTTAGCCTGGAGAAGAGAAGACTGAGGGGGGACCTCATTAATGTCTATCAATATGTTCAGGGTGAGTGTAGGGAGGATGGAGCCAGACTCTGCTCAGGGCCATCCAGTGACAGCACAAGAGGCAATGGGAGTCAGTTGGAGCACAAGAGGTTGAGGGGAAACACAAGGACAAACTTGTTCCCAGTGAGGGTGGCAGAGCCTGGCAGGGAGGTTGTGGAGTCTCCTGCTCTGGAGACATTCCAGCCCCCCCTGGATCTGTTCCTGGGTGACTTGGTCTAGGTGCCCCTGCTCTGGCAGGGGGGTTGGACTGGATGATCTTCTAGGTCCCTCTTAACCCCTGACATGCTGTGATTGTGCTGGGCAGTTTGCCCAGCAGCTGAGGAGGTCCCTGTGTGCAGTGCTGTGGATCGTGCTGTAAAGCTGACTTTTGTGAGGATATTTGTTGCTGGGAATATAGGTGGTTTGGAGGCTGGCAGGCCCCTGTGGACAGTGGAACACAGCATCAGGTGCCATGGAGGTACCACCAGCTCAGAAACTGCCACAGCCTCTGCAGACCTCTCTACCTCATTCACTTATTTTTGGGGAAGAGTCGTCAAGTCGACCCCAACATTGTCCAAACTTGTGAAGTTTTAGGGACTGCTCAGCCTTCTGCTGGGCTGTAAGAGGATTTGTGATCTCTTTTGCAGTGATGTCTGTGCTCCCTGTGTACCTGTCATGAAGTCAGAGCTGAGGTGATTCTGTTGGCATGTCTCCAGCCTTGGCTGAGTAGGCATGAAACAGCATCTTTAGATTTGAAAGGAATATGTCAAACTGCCTGCCAGTTTTTCTAATCTGATGTTTTTCAGCCCATGTGCTTCTCAGCTAATGTAACTAAAGAAACTCTGTTTGTGTTGCTCTGAGGATGATCTAATGGTTGCTTTTGGCAGGGAACTCTTCCTCATTAGCATGCACAGTTTACGTGAGACTGAAATATTCACAGAGAGAAACTTGCTGTTCTGAATCAAGCAAGCACGTGTGTCTGTGCTGTACAGATAGCAAAGTGGTGCAGGCTCCTTGGAATAATCTAATTTGGGGGAGGGAAGTACAAAAAACCCCCAAAACAAACAAAACAAGAACCACCAATTAAAAAAACCGAACAAACCAACCCAAAAAAACCCAAACCCCAAACACGACAAAAATCCCACACCCCAACAAACCCCCCCCAGACAGGTATGCATTCATTATGTAAGGTAAAAAATAATTTAAGGAGGTGAAAATGTTGATGCATGAACTCAATGGTCCAGTTTTCCAAGCAAGAAGGGTAAGACAATGTCAGTGAAAAATGTGTGCTTTGCTTTTCTAGTGCAGAGGCCCTTTCATTGAGAAAATGGGCAGTGCTGCATGTTAAGGATTAAGTGAGGGTATGGGGGACTATATAGAGGACTTGTCTGTTTTGTTTTCAGTAGCTGATGGAAAACTTGGCACACTTCAAATAACTCAAAGGGTTTTTTTCCTGCTTTCCCTTTTCTGGGGAGAAGTGGAGAAGCCTTTCATTAGACACATGTGATAGTTAACTTGTCACATCTTATGCTTAATCCTTTTTCTTTAAAGAGTTGTTAGTGAAAAGGCAAACCAGCCATCTTCTGTATAACAGTCATTATTGGTAGAACTACTGAGAGGAACATGATGATTTTTATGAACACAGTAAGATCACTCATAATCCTGGTCTCCTCCTACTGTGCATTATTACATCCCGTGGTGTCTTTCAAAGAATTTCAGTTATTTTATTCTGAATGATGTCTGTTCACTCTTCCTGATGAAAACACAGCCATAGAGATTTATAAATAAGAAGTAACTTCTGTACTTGTCTTAGCTTTCAGGAGCTGAGAGGTGTGAGCAGGATTCTTGGTCAACAGCCATGAGCTCCCCACTTTCTCACTAACACTGCACTGGTGTTAATCACTTGTTAGGTGGGATAAGGCTTTGAGGAACACTTTGAATTTTGATACAGTTTTCTTACTAGTGGAGAACTTTCACCAATTTCCCCATAGGTTGCTTTCTCCTCTCTCTTACCTCCACCCCATCCTTATCACAGTATCTCCCAGTAATTCTCATTTCCTTGTCAAATTTTAAGGTAAAAATACAACTCGTGTAACACACTATTGACTAACCAATTGCTATGATTTTCTCCTTTTTGAAACAGGGAAAATTCAGCTATTTTTTAACACTTCAAATACAAGAATTAAGGTTATGAATTACTTAGAGAAAAGTGTAACTCTTCCTGTTATTATTATGAAAGCTGATTGCTTTAATTTTGTCATCCAATCTCAATATATTGCATAGCATCATTTTCTGTTTTAGAATGTGAATCTACTAGAAGTTCAGCTCAGCTTAGTATTGAATTTTTGTTATGGCCCTGATTCCCCTGAGCCTTTTGGAGTTCAGTAGAACTTTGGAAGTTCAGCCAGAGCAACCCAGTTTTAGGGGAGGCTGCTGAGAAGGGAAGAAAGTGGCTTGTGATTGAAAGTATTCCCCACTCTCCTTGCAGTCACTGTGAGGGTTAATAACCTATACCCAAGAGCCTGGCCTCTTACAGTGATGGCTGAAAAAGAGTCTTGTTCTTCTGCTTAGTCATGCAATAGCTGTTTCTGGGTAGAGAGCTGACATGAAAAGTTAATGTTCTGTAATGATGTTAAATGGGCACGAGTGAAGATCATGTAGAAAATATAAATGTAAAGAGGAGAAGTGATTGATCCATCAAACACAGGAACTTCTGCCATGCTAAGGACAAAGACCAGGTGAACAGAGTATCTCAACTTGGATGCAGCAGTTGAATTTCCATGGAGGTTTGTACCTCTGCAGGTAGCAATCCAAATGGGATATAGCTGAAAGTCAGAAGAATGCAGTCTCTGTGCTGGACTCTTCTTAGTGACAGAAAAGATCTTAATCTGTGTAAAGTAACTGGACATGATCATACATATTTTATCATGTGAAGAATAAGTACGTTGGCTGCTCGTAGCTCAAACTCTTAGAATAAACCTTTGTTCTTGAAAGGTCTATTCATCTTGCATTATACCTCAGAAATTTCCTCCTCGTGCCACTCTGCTAAATAGATGTTAATTTTGGTCATTTCCTAAACTGCTCTTTGAATTCTCATTTTCTAGTGGGTTTTGTTTGTCATTTCATACTTTATCCTACATTAGTTTACTTGTAGCCTACCAAAGCAGGTAGGTTTACCTGTCAGGTCACCACAGACCTTTGTCTTTCTAGCCCAGGGTTTTAAAAAATGCTTTTTCTTTCATGGCTTTTTTGTGTGTTTGTCCCCATAACTGATTGCAAGGGACCTTGCTCTCTCCTGCTTTTACTACCCACATAGCACCACTCATCTAAATCCCTTCACTTTCTGCAGGGACTGAATTAAATTTGCACAGGGAACTTTAATTGTGATACTGTTTTTTTTTGTTGGATTTTTTTTAATTGCATGAAAATATGATCTCATTTTCCATGTGCTGTCAGATTTATGCGTGACACAAGTAACTAGAGGAGCACTTAATTTAGTGTTAGTTACTTTGACCACTTTGCACTGAATAAATGAAGCACCTAGAAAGAGTGAAAAAGGGAGCAGGGTCATTTCTAATCTAACAAACAAGGTACCTGTGCTTCCTCACAGGGTGTTGACAAGGCTGTAGTGGGCAGGTTGATCCTACAGCAGGAGCAGAGCATCTGTTTAGCTGCTAAACTGTTCTGCAGGCTGGAGCAATGAACAAAGGAGTTGGCCATTGTGAGACTTGAGGGGTGTGTGTGGAAGAAGTTATTTATTGTTCTTAGAAAAAGCCTCCATGCTCTTGGTAGGAAGTGCATTGTTAATGATGTACTTTATTCTGTATTCTGACTAAAAGTTACTGGAGGTTTTTCAAATTGCATGCTAATCCTCCTGTAAGCAACGTTTTGTGCTGAGGAAATAGGGTTGGTTTCTTTATTTTCCTCTTCTCTACAACAAATTCAACTCAATGTTATGATCTGAGGAGTCTATTACTATGATCAAGTTATCCACCTTGTGTAACTCAGAACAATTATTCTCCTGTAACTCTTGCATAAATTCTTAACTTTAGCTTAAATGTTGGCTTTATCTGCAGTCCTTGCATGAGGACAATTGTCTGTCCACTACCACAGAACAGCCTGGCAGATACTTGGTTTGACTGGATCTGGTTCCAGTTCCCAGTTATTGCACATGGATTGTTTTGGTTACTTTGCTGTTCAAAGCTGTCCCATATACAAACTGCATAGCCAGTAATCAGGTCAATCAATATAGTCAACATATTTCATACAGCATGTAGGTTGCTTGCTCACAGTGTTTTGCATTGCTAGTTATCATGGCTGTAAAATTAAAATATTTTTTGTAGATCACGACCCAATATCTTATACATATCAATTACGTTGTTTGGTTCTCCCTGTTTGTTTCTACCTGCTTGTTGTGCCATTTAATTCCCTTTGTATGCATGTGTTTCAAATGGGTTTAACAAGTCTCAGGTTTCTGGCTGTGTTGGTCCATACCCATCAAAAAAAGGATGTTCCTTTTCACCTTTTACTTCAGCTATAATTCAGTGTTGCTCAGTTAATACATCTCAGCTTTTTTACTGGGTAATTTATATTGGTATGTTAGGTAGGATTTAGTCAAGTATCTACAGAAGTTTTTTAGTCCAATTTTTTCCACCAAATCTGTTACTATAAAAAGATTAGTTCTAGGGGCATGCACTGCCCATAGACCACGTTGTGGCTGTAACTGTTGTGTCTTGTCACTAATTGCTGCTGTGATCAGCATTAGCATGTCTTACATCAGCATCCAAGTTGGTCTGACTCTTCAAGTTCATTCCTACCCCCTGCCCCTGAACGCCACCCCTCTGCACCCAGCTAAGTTCTTTTCTTTCTCTGTAGCAGTTTCAAGCACTACAAAGGAATCCTGAACATCAGTACTGATGGAGATGTCTGGATTTCCCTGTAGGTAATATACTTTTCCAGGTTATCAGTGTTTGACAGCTTTTGTATCTGCTAGGAGCAGAGGAATTCCAGCAGCAGTGCACTAAGTGGTTGCCTGCTCTCAGAGAGTTGGGCCTGGCTTGTTTTTATAATCTACCTTCTGTGCAGACTTACTGGGGAAAGCTGAACAATTCTGCTTAAGCAGTATTTAATATTCAATATAGACAGGAGATGCATTCATTATGCATTTATTTTTTTCCACTGG
The DNA here is from genome assembly GCA_013401355.1 of Ceyx cyanopectus. Classification (NCBI taxonomy): domain Eukaryota; kingdom Metazoa; phylum Chordata; class Aves; order Coraciiformes; family Alcedinidae; genus Ceyx; species Ceyx cyanopectus. Next base: position 89,544 of record VYZU01005968.1, on the reverse strand, counting down.
CTGCACGTGTTCTGAAACTTCCTGGCTCTTGCCAAATTAGACTTCTTGACCAAGTTCAGTGAGTTTTGCATGTTTATGCAAGGACTTGCCACTGCCCTGCAATGCTTTTATGTCTAAAAACCTCTCTGCAGTCTGAGGTGGGTAGGAAAGCAAATTTTCTTCTATGGATCTGCTGGGGTTTGGCCAACTTGAGTAATTTTGGGCACTGAGAACATGAAGGAAGGAGGTTGTGTACTAGCTGAATGAACAGCATTTCAAGTTCTCTGGGAGTTGGTGTGTAAATACAGTTTTTCTGACTAGACTAATCCTGGTTTATTCCTCCAGTCTCCTCTGTAGCTGGTTGTGTTCTGGGTGTGCTGGCACTAGGTAGTTCAGGAGGCACTGATGTGCCAGAAGGCAGCTTTAAGGTCTCAGCTCTCTCAGCTAATGCACACCCATCTGTTCTGTGAAGAATGTGTCACCTCTTTGCATAGCCATCATTTCTGATGTGGCCCTGCTTGGAATTCCACGTTGAGAGTGCATTTCATAGCCTTCTGGAAAAACCCACGTGTATTTGTGCAAATAGAATAAAACTGAAATCACAACTGGAGCTGACTTGGTGAATTGATGGTCACTGCAAAAGTGTAGGCAGGATAAACAAAAAGATAATGGTGCTAAGGGTGTGTTCATTGTTTTAATTGGCTGGAATTTCACTTGGGTATATGAAAAGGGACAAGAGTTATTTTTGTCACTTAAGTATTTAGCTGAATTACACATTTTATTATTGAAATATTTCTCTGCTGACCTTTCATGTTGGATGCTTGTAGGTACAAGTTGAAAGTATGCCTTAAATTATGGAAACGTGCAACATTTGCAGTTTATCAAGTCCTAAAAGCATAACATGCACCTGTTTGAAATATTGCTGTTGATACTGAAAAAACGTAATTAAAAATGTGAAGCTTCATTCATAGCTCTCTTTAGAGCATAATTTGTGGTGGAAGCTAAAATTACTAGATTGTGAAGGTGTAAATCTTGTTTAATATTTTTTAATTATTAATTTTTTTTTAATATTATTTAATACTTAAAAGAATGAATATATCTTTTTATGAGAAAATAAGATATAGTTTTGTCATGTTCACAATGCCTGAGTTGAGCCTCATAAATGAGTGCTAGTAACTCAGATTATTTATGCAACCAAATGTGATATTGGACCAAACGGGAGGTATTGAACATCTCTCCAATCTGCTAAAGCTTCCAGGCTTTGGGGAAAAACCTGAAGTGCAAACATTTCTTCCAGATCCCATGAAGAGTTTCTGTATCTAGAACATGAACCACATTCACTTTTGATGCGCATTAGCTTCAGGTTTGTGTCACATGCACCCCAGTGCCCTAATACTTCATTGCCACTGATAAAGCAGGAGGCAGCAGAGCCTCTGCTTGTTTCCATCCTGTTACTGCCTTGGTGTGGAGATTAATTATCTTTGAATACAAACTTCTCTTTTGCCGACTGGACTTAATTGCTGGTGGCCTCTTTCTTTAAAAAGCATGTTGCAGCTTTTGAAGGTCAAAGGTTTGCTATGGGGCAGTTGTCATCTGGGTAGATGAGTGGAAAGGTGAGAACCATAAGTGATGTCTCCCTGAGGAAGAGGGGACAGGGGTGCAGAATCCCAGCTGGGAATTTCCTCAAGGCAAGACTGGAGAAACAACTGTAAATGCATTTCTGTGCTGTAGGTGCAACACAAGGACAAATGTCTTTGAGCTGTGCTTTCTAGTACATCCTTCACTCCTCACCAGTAACTTGAATGTTTTTACAGATGGCATTGAACAAAGTTGGGGTTTGTCTGCTCCACAGCTTCATCATCTAAGGCTGTAGGTTTCTAGGTTTTTTCTTTTGAGTTGTTGTTGCTGTGGGGTTTGTTTTCATATTATTTTTTTTAAGAGATAGAGGCTTTTCTAAAAAGAAAGGCAGGGGATGGAGGGGCCAGGAGACAGTTTTTCTGCACTGAAGCACTCGTCTCCTTATATCTTGGACTGTTCTGCTCCAAGGAGACTGGTGATGCTCCACTCCTGTGTTGCTCTCTGCTTTCAGTAGCTCAGTCTCAGCCTGTGGTTCCATACACAGTGTTTTCTTTGCATACATCTTCATGTACAACCTGTCAATCTTATGACTGTTGAGAGTTCATGTCTGACTTCACCTGCTCAACACATCACTTGAACCTAGGGGAGCTGCAGCCACGCTGTGCCAGCTTCAGATGGGGTGTAGCTGGAAGTGTGATACTGAACTGGAGAGCCAGCTAGACTCCTCTTGCCCTCTCTTCCTGTATATTGCACAGACGTGGAGTCAATGTGTGGATAATTTGGAAATGGCATTAGTATTTTTCAGATTTTGTTAATGAACACCTAACTTTTGGAATTTTTTGTTAACTTCTCAGAGTCTTACTCAACCATTCTTGTAGCATCTTGGAGTTTGGAGAACTTGCTGCCCAGTGATGTCTACTTTTCATGACTGGGCATCCCTGTGGTCAGTTGAAGGCTTGGAAGTGATATGGCAGTATTCTTGAGTGGATGTTGTCTTCTTCATTTAGCTAAAAGAAAATCATAGTAACAAGAAATTCAACTTTCAGTTATACCTGGAAATATTCCTATTCTTCGGCATAAGACCAAAAAGAGTTCATTATTTGTGAGTAATGTATAAAGTCTGTAGTCAAGTGAGAGGTAAAATAGAATGCCATTTGAAAATTATCTCTGTCCAGTTTTTATCAAGAAGTATTACAGACTTGGATTTTCTGTCACCAGGAGTGTTAATAATTCTTTGGGTTCTCTAGAGTGGAAGCATTTCTGAAGTTCAGAATCTGATGATTACAGAGATCATGATCAGTCTGCTTAACAGAAATAACTCTTACTACAAAGTTGCATGCAGGGTGTTTGGGTTTTTGTCAGCTGTGTTTCAAGCAGAAATTCTTTCTTGGAATTTGAAGTTGTTAGGAGTAATACAATGAAATAGATTTGCAATGTTATATGGAATTAAAAGATGTATTTTTTTTCCTTTTTTTTTTTTTTTTCTGTTTCCTTAGAATGTGAAAGCATTTGCATCTTCAGATAGCCTAGCCAAGGTGCAAGAAGTAGCAAGCTGGCTTTTGGAAATGAATCAGGAACTGCTGTCTGTGGGCAGCAAGAGGCGACGAACGGCAGGATCCCTGCGCGGTAACCCTTCCTCCAGCCAGGCCGATGAGGAGCAGATGAATCGGGTGGTGGAAGAGGAGGAGCAGCAGCAGAGAAGACAACAGGAGGAGCAGCACATCGTGAGGAATGGGGAGATAGGAGAAGAAGAAGCTGGATTTGATGACGGGCACGAGTCTCATCAAGAACGCTTAGAAGAAAATAACAATAGACTTACTACGGGGGATGAGGAGTCCACTTGTAACCAAGAGGAAGATGATGAACATGCTGGTGATCAAGAGGAGGAGGTGGAAGAAGAGGAGGAAATGGACCAGGAGAGTGATGATTTTGATCAGTCTGATGACAGCAGTAGAGAAGATGAACATTCAAACAGTAACAGTGTCCCAAATTCCAACAGCCTCATGGACTTGCCCATTCACCAGTCATCACCATTCTACATAAAGACAAAGGTGAGAAAATACCTTTTTGTGTTCTTAACCCTCTTTAACTCTGACTGTTGGGAAATAGTTTGCTTATTAAACTTAAAGTTTTACAATGAATTGAAGATTTTACTTCCCAAAGAGCTCATTATGAAGAATTTATGCAGTCCACAAAACCCATGCTGTTTTAACTGTTGATAAATTATTTGAATGCATTTGACATGAGCAAATACTCATATATGTAAAGGAATAGGGTTTTGATGACTGTCTTTAAAAGATCAAGGTTTTTCTTTAGACATATTTTTACATACTAACTCATAAACTTAATAAGACCCTCCCAGCATTGTTTATGATACCTTCCTTCTGAAAACAGGCAACAAAAGGTAAGTAATTGTGCATATGCAGTGCTTTCTGAGAATATCTGATTCCTTTAGATGAAAACATTGTAATGAAAAAATAGGGTGTTAAATTACAGAAACATCAAGTTCTTCTTTCTGGCCAGGTTATAATGAGTTCATTGGCAAAACAGTTTTTAGAAGTGTGTTAGCCCATCATTGAGGTACAAAATCATTACATGTGTTGTATGGTATCCTGCTTTTGAAGACCTTGTAAATTGTGTGCAATATTTGTAAAGAACTTTCTGACTTGCAATATGAATTTGAAAAGAATTATTTATGTTTTTATTCAGATGTAGATCACCTAACATTTTAAATTAAAAAAAAAAAAGAAAAAGTTTTTGGAGTATTGGTTCCAGTGTTCATGGGAAGTTCACTAATTTCCAAGTCCTTCAGGAGGGAGGAATTATTTTGACTCAGCAGCAGCAGAAACTCAAAGAATAATTGAAGCAGTGATGCTGGCTAATAAATAAGAGAAGCAAGCAAATGTTCTTGTGGAATAATGTTCAAAAAAGAATATTGTTTCTTTTTCTTAATCATTAGTTGGTAATAGAATACCTGGCCTCCTTTTCACCTATAAAAAACAAATGACAAAACTCCTTCAAATTTTTATAAGGTACTTAAACAAAACAAACCAACAAATGAAACACAAATCATTAAATGTAAGTTAACAGGGTTCCCTCTCTGTGTGGCTGAGTATGAACATGAATGTATAGAGATGAAGAATTCATCTTGATCAGGCACAAGGTCCTTGCACAGCGTGGCAAAGTGCAACTGCCTGGCAATTCCCCTGCTCCTCCAGGTGTCCTTGTACAGGTACAGTGCCCTGCAAGGGGAACTGGGCAACAGTGTGAGGATGATGGCTCTCCCTGCTTGGAGGTGTCACCAAAGCCTGGTTGGACTGGACTACCCTTGGCATTAAAAACTCATCAGTAAAGAATAAAAGAGGGCTCATTGTCATTGGTGACTCACTGCTTCGGGGGCAGAAGGGCTGATATGCAGCCCAGACCTGCTGCACAGGGAGGGCTGTTGCCTCTCAGGGGTCAGAATTAAAGATGTAGGAAGAAGCTTCTGTCCCTGGTATGGCTCTCTGACTGTTATCCCCTTCTGTTGTTTCATGTAGGTAGTGATGAATTAGGTAGAACTACTCCAGGGCCAATGAAGAAGGATTTCAAAGCTTTGGGGGGCCTGGTCAAGGGATCAGGAGCACAGATCGTGTTCTCCTCTATCCCTGCAGTTGTGGGGAAAGATGAGGGATTAGGCAGAACGTGCCAGCAGTTTGATACCTGGCTCTGAGCCTGGTGTGACCGTCAGGGGTTTGGGTTTTTTGACAGTGGCTGGATTTACAGGAGGCCAGGTCTGTTAGAGGCACATGGAAATAGCCTGCCATGGGATCAAGGTGTGGTGACAGGCTGCAGGCAGAGCACAGGGGTTGCTGAGAGGTTAGTTGCTGTGGAAACATTTGAGCGTCATCAGGGGGCTCCAGGTACCTTATCAGATATCTTTATATGAATGCCAGCAGCTTGAGCAATAACAAGAGGAGCTGGAGATGCTAAAGAGCTGAGTGCCTGTGGAGCAAGGAGAAAGGAAGGGTAGGAGACTTTCCAGTGGGTGTGTGCTACAGACCACCCCATCAAGAGGACCGAGGGGATGAGGCCTTTCAGAAGTAGGAGTTGCTGCTCATCCACAAGCCCTGGCCCTCATGGGGGATTTCAGCCATCCCAACATCAGTTGGAAAAACAACACAGTGGGGAACAAGCAGTCCAGGGGATTCCTGGAATGCATTGATTATGATTTCCTTCTCCAAGTGCTAGAGGAACCAGTGAGGAGAGGGGCCATGTTAGACCTCGTTCTCATCAACAGGGAAGGGCTGGTGGGTGATGTCAAGTGACCATGGTGGAGTTTGAGATCCTAAAGGGCAGCTAAGAGGGGGAAGCTCAGCAAGCTTGAAATGAAACCCTTGATTTCAGAAGAGCTGATTTTAACCTCTTCAGGAACCTCCTTACTAGTGTGCCATGGGATAAAGCCCTGGAGGGACTGGGAGCCCAAGAAAGCTGGTTGACTTTCAAGGATCATCTTCTCCAAGCTCAAAGGCATTGCATCCCTAAAAGGAAGAAAGCAGGCAAAACCACCAGGAGACCTATAAGGATAGGTAACTCCATACATTTCACTGGGTTAAAAACTGGCTGGCTGGCTGTGCCCAGAGAGTGGTGATTACTGGGGTGCCAGTCACCAGTGGTGTCCCTCAGGGATCAGTTTTGGAGCCAGTCTTGTTTGGCATCTGTATTGATGACTTGGATGTGGGGATTGGGAGCACCCTCAGTCAGTTTGCAACCTCCCAGATGGTGAGGGGTGTTGAGGCTCTGCAGAGGGGCTGGGACAGGTTGGATGATGGGCTGAGGCCAGTTGGGACAATGAGGCCAAGGGCTGGGTCCTGCATTTGGGTCACAACAATCAAACAAATGAAATAATCTGGTTTATCTTGAAGGAAGTTGCCTGTAAGTGGTTGTTCAGGTTTGTGGTTGGTTGGTTTTCTTTCTGTGGTTTGTTTGTTTTGTACAGATGCAGGGTTTCTGTGTGAGCTGATCAGCTGCTTTGCATATTGTTTCTGTGCAGTGGTGGCTGTTTTTCCCATGCTCCTGCAAGAACTGTTGAGGAGTGAGGTACCAGTTTTCCTGATTCATGGTGTCACTCTACTTCAGGCAGTTGGAAGTGTGTACCTGAAGGATCAGCACAGGTTAGAAAGCTGCTGGAGCTTGCCATGCTCTAGGTCAGGGTTACACAGAAAACTGACATACTGCAACATTAATGTTGCTGATTCATTAATAAACCAACATTTAACCACAGGAACACCTTCTGTGTTAAGAAATGCTGTAGAAAAATACAGCTGTGCTGGAGTATGAATGAATTACCAGAGGAAAAGTAAACATGACTAATTAATAAGGTGCTTTTGAGAAGAAAAAGGCATTTCTAGACTCATCAGCTGTGTTTACAAATGATTTCTTCCTGGTTCTACCTGTTGGAGATAGATTTACCCTAGGGACTTGAACTTGATAGACTTATTTTTAGCTTTTCAGAGACACTTCTCAGCATTTGTGGTGTCCTGCAGTTCTCCTAACTGGCTGAATTCCCTGCTCCCTTGCAGTGTGCTGCTCCCTGGTGAAGCTCTCTGCTGTGGGGGCTGAGCTGCTGCTGACTGTGTCAGATGCAAACCTGTCTCCTCAGGAGCAGCCATTCCTGATCCCAGGCAGTTGCTAGTTCAGTCTGTTGTATGTAGCAATAATAGTAAATAATAATTGTAATCAATTAATAATAGTAATTAATAATTGTAATCAATAATAGTAATAGTGAGCCTGAGTAAAACAGCAGCTGCTACTGCTGGAGGTGGGGATGTGCAGCTCATAGCAACCTTTTGGTTTCTCTGTTCTCCTACTTTTTATTCCTTTCATCTGAAACTACTGAATAAAACCTTTTCCAAATATGGCTTTTTTTTTTTTTTTTTCTCTTACTGGCCAGGGGGATCCTGTGCTGTTAAGGAAGGAAATGGGAAGGTTCCCACATAACATCCCAGTGTATACTGCTTGTGTTTGCTGTCTCTCACCTGGACTTGCACTTGCCAGCATAAGCTTGCTGTGTTCTGTGTGATAAACTTCAGCACAAGCATAAAACCCATTGCAGTTGTATATAAATATATCTTACATATATTCATGGTTTAGGTAATGTTTATCTAGCATGTATAAAATGACATACAAATATTTGCCTCATACCACTGCTCTGTGCAAATAGATTCATAGAATGTTTAGGGCTGGAAGGGACCTCCAAAGGGCATCTAGTGCAGCCCCCCTATATCATAAATCACTTCACCTTTTGTTATCTATCTTCTTTCACCATTACAATTTATTAGTTTTGTGTTATACTAAAAGGCTGTTTCATGAGTGGGGTGCTTGTCCCTGCATGCATAAAGCAATCAAGTTCACTTCTGAAGGTCTCTTAAAGATAAATAATAAGGACCCTGTGCTGGTTGCTCATATTTTTCTAGGTTTTGTTCTTGTTGTGGTAATTCTCTGAACACACTCTCTGATTTTTGAGCATCCATTTGGAATCATTGCTATCAGAACTGAGATTAAAGCAGCAAAAGTCAGAGGAGATCCAGTAGCAACAGTGCCAATGATAATTAAAATTTATTCCTGCTGCATATTTACCTGTTTATGTAGCAAAAGATTCTGTTAACATTTCTGACTGCAGCACTGCATTGTGGTTTCATGTTTGACTGATCTGTCTAACCCAGTGCAAGCCTTTTTCAGGGTGTCTTCTGTTCTGTAAGTGTGGCTCATGTCCTTTTTACCTCAGCTTAGGAATTGATGCTTGGTCATATTGAATGGACTGGAATTTTTGTGTACCCAGTCTACCTCATCACACCCTTTGCTGTTAGTTGATTTTCAGTCAGACTGACGCATGTGCTGTCAAATGTTGTCATCTCTTTTAGAAAAATAGGAAATAGTGCAGAAGGACCAAGTGAAGATCATCTGCCTGGTGCTGCTTCCTCACAGGTTGGGTCGTGTTTGGGGCATCCATTCCCAGTGCTCTGGGGTCACCCTGTACTACTGGAGTTCTCAGAGGTGGTTGTGTACCAATTAAACACAACATAAGCAAACAAAAGCATTTTACAGTGCAGCATGTATTTCACAGCAGCTGCCCTTCCTCACTTCTATGGGATTCTGTGGTACTGAAAGGACAAGAAGAAGATCAGAAACAGATCTAAACCAAGCTCAGGTAGGCAGCAAACAGCACAGCTCACAGCAGAATGGTTTTTACTCATGAGTCTAAGCTCATATGTAGAGCTGCAGTGACATAGAATAGTTATGTTTAAATTGGTTTTGTCTTTGCATGAAATGACAGAATTAATTTTTAAGTCTAAAGAAAACTAAGTTTGCTGTGAAAAGGGGCTGCTCTAAACACACCCAGTGTGCAGGGGCTGTCAGAATGCTGACACTGAAAGCTCTGTAGGCATAGAGGGATGTAAAGGATGATAAAAGCAATCCTTGAGAGCAGTTTTTTGTTGTTTTGTGATCTGCCTCTGTGGATTTGTGGGGTGTTGTGGTTTGGAAGTGCCTGTTGCTGGCTCTGTCCCTCGCTGAGCAGCAGAGGGGGCTGCTACTGCAGCTCTGCAGCCTCAGGGACACTTGGCCGCTGCTCTCTGGCAAAGGATTTTCCTGCTCTTGCAGTTGAAACTCGAAGCTTTTTTTAAGTCTAGGGAATAAATACAACTGGAACAGCAGGGTGCAGTGTTGTTAACTTGTGACGAAATCCGTTTTCCAGTCTAAGAAATTCTGCATGTTAAGAAATTAATGCCATTTTCAGGCTTGTGTGGTAAGAATGGAATGTGTAGCTCTCTGCTCTGAGTGTTAGGAGACAGAGAAGAGATTCTTTTCTTGCATGGTTATTTTTTTGCAGGTATCACACACATAGGGTGGGTAGATTCTTCATGCCTTTCATCTCTGGAGTTGTCCCAACTGCTTTGAAGAATTTTTAAACTAAATGATAATTAGGAATAATTAGGCTAAAACTGCACCAAAAAGGATACACCGTAAGAATCACTGATTGTTTAAAAAAGAACACAAAACATTTGCAATACATGTTTTTGCCCTCCTGATTTTCCCTGGGCTTGGCTTCTCCTTTTTAATTAAAGCTTCTTTCCCATCACTTACTTTAAAAGGAACTGGTAAATTTTTTCTTCCCTTGGTTATGCTGCACTAAAGTATAATGATTAAAGATAAGCAAATCACTTTGGATAAGCAATAAATGGTCTTTACAACTGCCAGTCAATTACCTTTGCATAACTACCATGACAGTTTAGCTATTTTGGAGCAAGTGTTGCTGTTAAAAAAGAAAGAAAGAAAAAAGGTTTTTTAATTCTCTGATACAGAGCCTTATTTTTATACTGGACTGTAATAATATTAGAAATATTCATGCTCTGAGATTAATATCAACCAGTACTTTTAACCTTTGACTCCTTTCCCTTTTGTATACTACACAGTTGAATTGCTAATGATTCCAAGCATGGAGGATCATTTGGAAAGGTTATGCAACTGTCATTAAGATGTAATTTGTTTAATATTAAAGCATCCATGGAAGGAATGCAGATTCTCAGTTTCTCTGTAGATAGCAGAGAACCTGCAGCTACTACATAATATAAATGCTTCGTTTGGAAAGTACTTCTGACCTGCTCTGCTTTTACTTGGCTGTGTTAAGTAATGGCTACATTTGCTGCCCAGGGTTTGCAGAGGTTTAGCTGTACTCTTGCCTTTTGTAAGTAGAATTGCACCTAGGCCTTAATTTGCAGGTAGAAATGTTATCTAATTGCTGCTCTGCTGATTTTCCCTACTCCATAAGCAGATCATGAAGCTTGCTAATTGGTATGTGGGCTCTGCTTGTAGAAATTTGGTTATCCCTGATAAAGTTTGTGGCTTATCTAAGAACTTATCTAGTTCAGCTTTCTCATGCAAAGTTATTGGAAAAAATACCTAGTAATTAAGTGTAACTGTTGTATTAAAATGTCACTTGCAGTCACAGGACAGGAACTTATCTGACAGGACAAGAGGCAATGGGAGTCAGCTGGAGGTTGAGGGGAAACACAAGGAAGAACTTGTTCCCAGTGAGGGTGGCAGAGCCTGGCAGGGGCTGCCCAGGGAGGTTGTGGAGTCTCCTGCTCTGGAGACATTCCAGACCCCCCTGGATCTGTTCCTGGGTGACTTTCCAAAGGTAAATATTGGAAAGGAACTTGCCCATGTTACTCAGACTGCCATAGCATCTTACTTTGTGTAGAATGAATTAAACTGATACCTTCAGGTTAACTTCTTGAACAGTATTTTGTACTTGTGCACTTTTTCCTACACTTGGAACTCAGAGTCAGATGTCTACATGCTTTTTGCTCTGCTTCTTGAGAAAAAAAAAAGCAGCTCTTTCAACTTGCCAATTAGCTGGCTACAACATTGTGAAGTAAAAAGAATGAAAAAGTGCTTGAGAAAACTCCCAGCATGCTTTCTCTGTTGGGGTACATGGCTTGTCTGACAAATAACTTTGGAGCTCTGCCCCTCTGAAATATGCCATTTGTTCCTTAAGCTGCTCTTGACTATGTGGCAGGTGCTGCTGTTGCCTGATGTGATCCCAGCTCTCCAGTTTGTAGTGATACAGTTGTATTCACTGAGCATTTTGTCAGTGGGTGCTGTTGCTCTGGGTGTCAGTTTTATGCTGCTTCACCTTTTGGGGTTTACCAGAAGTTGGTACTACTGCCTGTCAAACTCAGTGCCAGTGGTGAATTCAAATGTGAAGAAAGTAAAACTTTCACTGGTGAGCTGGTTTGCAATTTAGTTGACATCCCACCCCCTTCTTCACAAATGGGTGGTGCTAAATATTCTTTCGGCTATGAATTTGAAGTGTATGTTTAAAAATATAAGTTATGATCAGAACACTTCTTGTATTCACTGATGTCTCATACTTCTATAATTACGAGCTCTGAAATTAGCTTAGAGGGCCAGAAGAACAGAAGGTGATCTGAGGACCAGAATTATGTTTAACAGCTGCTGTGGGACTAACATTTTTTTCCTGATGTATTTCTCACTGACTGTAATCTGCAAAATAGCAGTGTGTCCTTTATTTCTGTAGGAGACTTTTCATTATCTGCAGAACATGTTGCTGTTCAGCAAACTGTGCACAGTCTAGTAATTTACATATCTCTAAAGATTCTTGAGGAGGAAAACTAGACAGTGTCAATTTCTCTGCTAGTTTAATAATTTCTGACCAGCACCATGCTTAAAACTAACATTTCCAAGCTGTCTCAGCAGAATGTTTGCACAGCCATCATCTAATATCTCTTGACAGAGGATGGTTTCTGACACCTGAACTGTTTCTCTTTGGTGGTATATGGTTTCTGATCTGAGCATGAAGCTGTGCTTGCTTCCTGATGATGCATTGTGCATTCTCTGTAGGTCTGTTCATCTGCTGTCCTGTTTTGTCTAGGTTGTGTGTTTTACATTTTCCTTTTTTGGTGAAGTTTCTATTAGAAAAATCCCTATACAAACTAGAACCAGTGTTTCTCTAAACTGTTCCAAGCACCACCTTGTCCATAGTGTGGGTAATGAAAACAGTCTGAACTTCAATTTAATGGGAATTTTGTTGGAGTTCTACCCATTCTGTGCTGGCCAAACAAGTTTAGGGCTTCACTGAATTGTTGTGCACTCTGCTTTGTGCTAAATTATCTCTATAAAACTGTGTGTGTGTTGACTCTGTCTAGCACAATGTACCATGTAATGTTTCATACACCTAACTGCCATTGGGATTTAAAGGTGAAAGTCATGAGTTCTTGTCTGTAGATGGTTATCTCTATAATAATCACTGAAATACAAGAGGAGAACATTGCTGTCAGGCATCTCTTCTGTTCTTCTCTCTTGCTAATTTTAGATTTTGTTTCTGTAGTGTGTAACAAGCATGATGGAACAGCTTGTTCTTGCCACCATCTCTAAGCACGTGGAGGAAAGGAGGCTTATAACAAGTGGTCAACATGGCTTCTGTAAGGGGAAATCATGCTGAACTGATCTGATAGCCTTTTATGATGGCACAAGTAGTTGGATGGACGAGGGGAGGGCAGTGGATGTGATATTCCTTGACTTCAGCAAGACTTCTGATACTGTCTCCCATGGGATCCTCACAGCCAAGCTTGAGAAGTGTGGGTTTAGTTATGGTGTAATAAGGTGGATTGGGAAGCGGTTGAAGAACAGATCTCAGAGAGTTGTGGTCAGTGGAGCAGAGTCTGGCTGGAGGCCTGTGACTAGTGGAGTCCCCCAAGGGTCAGTACTGGGTCCAGTATTATTCAATATATTCATCAATGACCTGGATGAGGGGGTAGAGAGCACCCTCAGCAAGTTTGCTG
>VYZU01005968.1:46440-76304 GCA_013401355.1 Ceyx cyanopectus | reverse complement strand
GACAGGACAAGAGGCAATGGGAGTCAGCTGGAGCACAAGAGGTTGAGGGGAAACCCAAGGAAAAACTTGTTCCCAGTGAGGGTGGCAGAGGCTGGCAGGGGCTGCCCAGGGAGGTTGTGGAGTCTCCTGCTCTGGAGACATTCCAGACCCCCCTGGATCTGTTCCTGGGTGACTTGGTCTAGGTGATCCTGCTCAGGCAGGGGGGTTGGACTGGATGATCTTCTAGGTCCCTTCCAACCCCTGACACTCTGTGATTCTGTGATTGGGAAGAGGGAGAGGATCTGAGGAGGACACAATTACTAAGGAGGTGCAGAGACTTCTATCCCTAGTCAAGGCAGTCCACACCAAACATTTCATCACAGAACCTTTTTTTTTTTCTATATGTGTTCTTACTAAAAGCTGATGTTTTCTAGTGACTTTACTACCAGACTGTATATTGCATAAATGGAAAGAAGCAAATTATGAATTTAGTGTAATTCAATCTTGAGAGACAGTGGTTATGCTTTTCAGCTGCACAATGAAATATTACTCTGTTAGTGCTTATTAGATTTTAATACAGGTGCCTCTGCTGAAGCAGAAAATGTACCTGCCTCCACCACAGATTGCAGCCAGGATAACTTCCACCTTATTCATCACCAGAAGTCATTGCTACTTCTAAGTAAATTATGAGCAATGTTTCCTGTAAATGCAAATCCCATTTTAATTCTTGTGTTACCCAGTGGAAGTGGGCAGGAGACCCTTTGTTCTTCTTACTGCAATGATGGAGTGTCCCTTAAGGATGGCAGCCACCATGGTTGTTATTGACCCAAATGTATCCAGTACTTAACAAAAATTAAAAACCAACAAATAATGAACACTCTTTTTAGTGGTGTCAGAATTTCTTCACTTCTTATCCCTTGGTCAGGTTTTTAAAACACAGAAAATAATTCAGTTAAAACAAATAAAAATGAAATGAAGAAATTTGCAGTGACACAGCTAAAAATGGAAGAAGTCAGGCTGAAAATCGTTCATTATGGATCCCTTGTTCTTGCCAAATGTAATAATGTTATTCCTTCTTAGGCTGGACTTCATCCAAAGCAAGGACACTTGGATTTGGTACCCTGAGGCATTCATACATTTGCATAATTCTTCACTTTGGTGTAAACTGCTAGTATTACACGTCCTACAGGGAGCAGGCTAAACGCTCTGTTGACATGTGTGCTGGATTCCTGTGTCCCTCTACAAAAAGTCAGTTTCTTTGAAATAAGACATTGAAAAGTACTGAAGATCTTCTAGGTCTCTTCCAATCCCTAACATTCTGTGATTTTTAGTAAGTGGTATCTGAACAAATCAGAGGAAGCCAGGTTTTGTTAAATAAAAAAATACAGGGAGGGCTTCCCCATGCTCTAAAAAGAAAAGATAAAAAATGACCTGAAGGGATAAAAAAAAAAAGGAAAAAAGACCAAAAAATCCAGGTGGCAGCCATACCAACCATGAGTGCCAGCCCTTCCACAGATGACATTTTTTTTTACTGTAGTCTGGGCATTCTTTACTTCTCATATCTTGTGCTGTATAAATAGCCTCACGCCCCTGTGCAGTGTGCTGTTAACCAGCTGAAAAGGATTACATAGCTTCATTTGTGCTATCAGATGAATGCCAGGGTAACAATCAGTTGTTGTATTCCTTAGATTTATGTGTATTTTACAGTTCTAGCAAGAAAAAAAAATAGTGTATCAAAATTAATCTTCTTATCTATGTGGTTCCAAACATATAAATTGAAGTACTTTGCATTTTTCAGCCTTTTCTTTTGGCAGTAGATAATCCAGCTCACATGAAGAGTGTTACTGTTTTGTCAAGCTTTATACAGGAGTGTGTGTGTGTGTGTGTGTGTGTGTGTGTGTGTGTGTATATAAAATTGAATAAATAATGTGGATAGTTTTTTTCACTATGGAATTAAAACCTAAATCTTTTGGTTTAGGTATACTAGATGACAGAAATAGTTTTTAATACCTATCTGATGCTTTGGAGATTGTTCCTTTTCTCATTTACTGTGTAGAAAAGAAGAAAATTCTAGGTCCAAAGGAAGAAAAATCTAGGTCCAAAGAAAGAAAATTTTAGGTCCAAACCTATTTTTTTGGCAGTTCATTCTGGACACTATTCAGAAACTGATAATAATGTTTTAAATATTTTAGTCCAGCCTTGTGTATATATTGTGTGTGTAAGTAGAGAATTTCACATTACATTTTATATATATAAGAAAAAATACATTTCTTTATATATAAGAAAAGCTGAATTACTGTATGGAAAACTAGTTTTTCCATTTCCCCTCTTCCTTTCTTGTAAAAGTAGCCTTTCCACTAAAAAAAAAATACCTTCTTTCCCTTCCCCTGGCCTATCCTGAGCTGGGAATTTGCCTTGCATTTGAGTCTGTTCCATCCTGCATGACTTCCCTACCTGTTGTTGCAGTTCTCAGCTTTATTGAAAGGTCCACACCAGCATAAGGAAATGACTGCAGAGCAGCTGTAGCAATTCTTTTTAACAGCTGGTGCAGCTCTGAGCAGCCCAAGGAGTTAAACTTGCTTATCCACCCAATTGTGTTACAGCCACTGAGGATTGGGCAGACATTCCCAGAATAGTTCCAAACTGCAAGATGATGCAGCTGAATTTCTGTTGCATACTTGGAATATTTCAAAAAAAATCTTTAATGAAGAAATGAAGACACGTGCTTTAAAGATGAAAACAAGTGACAGTGACAAGACCCCATAATACCGTAAATTCAGGCTTGGGGGGTAAAGGGAAAGAATAGAGTTCCCTGGTTACAAATAATCATGTACACTTGTAGGAATAGCTAAATGTGGATTTTTTAATGTAATGTGCATGGTTAAATACAGGTTAATGATATGCTAGCATTGGTATTGCCAAGGTGTATGCCCATGTGCAGTTTCTTGGACAGTCTCTATGTTTCTTTCATAAACACCCAAGGTGAGCTTTACAAAAAGTTAACTTGTGCAGCTGGCCTTTGGAATTTGTCCAACTCTCTTTTGCTCTAGAACCAGTTAAGTGAGGCCACATCCCACACCTGTGTGCTCCCATCCCTTTCTGTGAGCTGAAATTCTGGATTTGTTGAGATGCTGAAGGTGCCTTTATCCCTGCTGTCTCTTCAGGGCCAGTTGTGCATGCTGAAGGATCCAGAACAAGTGAGATGAGGCAGTAGCTCATCATTGCCTACCATGGAGGCCTTGACTACTCTCCTCAGACACTTGGGTGTGTGTTTGTCTCATCATGCATCTGGCTGCTTTGTGAGCTGCTTACATTTGCTAATGTAGTGGAAAAATAACTTGGCAACAACACAAATTAAGGATTTTCCAGTATGCTACTTGCTGGAGTTTTTCCAGAGCTCACAAGCCATGTTCTGCAGCCAGTGAAAGGAAGAGTTTGGAATGCAATGGCCAGAGCAGGGTCGAGAGGTGCTACTCCTCTCCTTTTTGCTACCAGAAGCTCGAGCTGACCTGTTTGTCTCATTTCAGCTGCAAAGATCAGCTGCAGGATCAAACAAATTCAGTGGGGATCTGTTGGTTTTTATTGACAGTCACTCAAAATCATGTTCATTGCTGGTCACATGTAGAAATTGAAACTAGTGAGCTCATGCTGTGGTTTGTCTGATCTTCTGCTTGGGTTCCCCAGCAGGCTGGGCTGCTGTAGGTAAATGCCAGAGGTGAGGATTAAAATGCAGTAGATGGGGTTTGAGTGACTTCATTTCACTGTGCATTCACACTGAGGTACCAGCAAGCTTGAACAGATGGGAGCATGCACATGGGCTTCAAAAACATCTAGTTTGTCTGATGGTTTTCCCTTTGATCACATACTTGATATTTCTTATCTTCCTTGGTCTCTGTGAGTGGATTTCTGGGGAATGCTATCTTGTGAAATGAAGTATTTTGCCAGGCAGCTTTACTGTCATCCTTAGCTCCATTTATTTGAGCCTTTATACTTTTTTTCTGTGTCACAAGTTGTACCACCTTCCACCAGCAGCTGCAAAAAAATCTTCTTGCATTCATAGCAAAAATTTAAAGTAGCTTTTTTGTGTTAGATACCAACCACTTTCATCACAGGAGATATTAATGGCCATGCCTCAGTATGATTCTAGAGCCAGAATTACAACCAGGAAATACCATCCGAGTCCATCTCAGAAAATCTGGATTCTTCCTCACTCTGTATTATTGTTGCCAAAGAAAAAGCTTGTGGAGCTGGTACATGTACCTATTGTCCTCCTTTTCAGAGTTTATACATCTCTTGAGTAGTTTCTAGCACGTTTGACAGAGAGGGAGGTTAAGATGACACAAGTTTTCAAAGTAACTAGATGGTAGGTAGGCAGGGGAGAGACTTATGACTGCATTTGCTGAGGTCTGCAGAGTGACCATCACCTGGTTGGATGCTACTGAGTCCCTGTGGAGTTGGGTTTTGTTCTATGTAAATGGGTCCACTCCATGTTTGTTCATTACTTTGCACTATAAAAACCATTTATTAGTCAAAACTCATAATAAGGAGTAAGCCTGAGATTCAGCTTTGCTAAGTCTGGACTGTTGAGGATAATTCCCCTGTGGACATCAGCTGATGTGTCAAGATCATAAGGTCTTGGAGCAGGCACAGTTCAAACGGGCATGGCAGTATCAGCTGGAGCCAGCCTTCATTCATTCTCTTGCTCCTGGTAACAGCAGCTCTACACTTCATTTAGTTTCTTTTTTTTTTTTACAGTACAGAGTTCCCAGTTTGCACATTTTACTAGTAGTTTTGCCTCTTTTGCACTATCTAAGTCTGTTTTGTTTTTTTTTTCTAGGAAATTGATCTTGTGAGATCAAACCCATCCTCTTCTTTGATTCCCTCCATGGCCTTTTCAGGGCTCTGGCTTCTGTAGTTCTGTTGGGTACATTTAGATATGGTACAGATGCTTCAGAGCAGTGCTGGTTTTTTTCTGCCCAGCACCACCAATCCAGTTGCAGTGAGCTTTGTGCAGCAGTGCCTTTCTCTGCACTGCTCATTCATCTGCCTGTGCACAGCAGGCTGATGTGCAGTGCATTGTTTGGGAACTGTTTGTATGCTGGCATGAGCAATCCCATGAACAAGCTTGGAACCACAGTGGCTATGAGTAGCTACTAGTGCAGTGTGGCCCCCCTTGCTTTAACAGCAAAATGAGTCTGTCTTGGGGGCAGGGAGCAGCACAAAAATCACTTTACACGAATACACAATATACTTGTGTATGTTCCAGCTCTTCAGAGCTTACTCAAACTGTTATTGAAGAATTATGAGATGTATTGAGAGGGTTGTTATGCTGTTCCTTTGAGCAGGTGGCTCTCAGAAGGCTGCAGTGCTCTGCTTATGCCATTTGAGGGCAGCTCTTCACTGATGGAAAGAGCTGGGGAAAAACTACCTGAGGTTCTGCTTGCTGCATCTTCATCTTTCTGCATTTGCAGACACTGCATGTAGGTTTTGTACTGTCCCATCACCATATTAAATGGCCATGAGTTGATTTATATTATTTTTTAGTAATGTTAGTAAGCAAAACAACTGTCAACTCTAGGGGAAGATTTATTGAAGCTGGTTTTTTGCGTTGGGATGAATTCTCAGCTGTCTTAAAACCATGACCATCCTGAATTAAGTATTCTGAATGAGCCAGTTAATTTCATAACATTTGCTTTCTAGTAACTTCTAATTTCTTGTAAACAGCTCAGAAAAAGCTCTGCTACAGGATCACTTTGAATTGCTCTGACTGGAAGGTATAAAAATTATTGCTGCTTCCTACATGCTCCCATTTTATAAAGGCATCTCTTCACTATATTTTCAAACTCAAGTTTTCAGACAATTTTGTTAAAAGTGATCTAATTTCAATTGTGAACTTCTGATTGAAATGACAGGCAGGCATTTAAAAAAGAGCATCACTGGAAATCAGCCCCACTTAATTTAGAAACATGATGTTAGAATGTATTAAAAGTGTTAAAGCTCATTTTCAGTTACACTTGTAAATTTTATGCATCTTCTCACCCTGTATGATATCAAAATACCTACAAAGATGAAAGCAACAGAGTGCCTCTTTAAACTTTACATTTAGAGCTTAAATTAGAATTATATGTGTAATAAATACAAAAGTTATAGCTACTATATGCAATATTCCTGTCACTTCTAAGACAGCCAACTCTCTCCACTTCTGTCATGCTGCTACACCCTCTTACTGCTTAATTTAGACTGTGTTGTATTTTCAGGCTAAGGACTTTCACTTACTAATTGTTTATAGCTGTCCAGCATAGTTTGGGATCTTTAAACATGACAGTAGGTCAATAATACCTACAGTCAGCAATGTGTTGCAAATCTAAGACTCAAAAGTAGTGGTGATACATAGAAATAAAATTGGGGCACATAGATCTGCTCATGCAAGTGTTTTTTTCTGGGAGACAGTGATAAAAAGGGGGGAGAAAATAAGCAGAGATAAAACCTGAAGGTTTTCCTCATTGTTATAGTAAAGTGTGAAATCTAAAATATAACGCTGTAATTTCATGGGGCAAAAATAGCCCTTTTTTAGGTTTGCTTTATCCACTTAGAAAGGGGAATACACTGAATGTGAACATAAAACTTATTTTCAGCTAGAAGTTTGACCCCATAAAATTACTCTAGAAGAGTTAGGAAGTCCAAGAGGAAAAAATAAGAACACTGTTGGGACTTTTATCTCAAACCACAAAGAAAGAAGGGCTGACAACTGGAGTTTTGTCTTTTCAGAGGTGTGAGAATAACCTGGTGAGTTGTGTTGTGAGCAGTGCTTGGAGAATGCATTTCAGTCTTGTCTGCTCCCCAGCTTTATGTAAATCTATAAATGGGCCAAGTTTATTCCTGGTTTGCAATCGACTTGTGAGCTCATCCTTTTTTTTTTTTTAATGGAGATGTAAGGTTGTGAAGTTGTAAGATACTAGGCTTTAATACACTGTAATAACACTCAAACAGTTATCTGTCACACTGTCAGATTCTCCTTGCAGCAAATGTGCAATAATCTTTTAAATCATCTTTTAAAACGGAGTTTATTTCAGCAGTTTCTCTTGGTGTGCACACACACAGACACTTCTGTATGCAATTAAATGAAATATCAAGTATTTATGAAAATAGACTCTGAAGTTTGCTTTGTTTGAAATACTGTGTCTGATCTTGCATTACATACGCACAATTAAAACCTCCAAATATATGAATATAAATACATTTTAGTTAACTTAACACTGTGTTGGAATGATTCTAGACTAGTACCAGGGACTAGTACATCAAAAATGGAAACTTTGACCTGCTGCTTCCTTTCAAATGATAAATCAGTAGGGATATGTGAGTTGTTTTGGGGGTGTTGTCTCTCCAGTAACTCAAAGCATAAACAAAAGGTTCCTCTTTTGCCCTCTTTGGAGTACTTAAGTTTTCTAATTTGAGTGACACTGGCATCCCAAATCACCTTTCCAGAGTCTTCCAACCAAGCAAAAACCTAATATTTGTTGTATAACACCTTAAGTAATTTAGAATAAAGCTATAAATGGTGATCTAATGATAGAGCTGTTGAACACAGGCTAATGATAAACTCATTTTTAGAGTTCATAGGATGAAGTACAAAGAAGTAAATGAAAAGTGTCTTTTAAAAGAAAATGTGCTTTGGAAAGGGATTTGAATGCAATGATAGAAAACAAAAAAGTGTTTGAAAATAACTGTGCTACCCAGCATTCTATCACAGTATTTCTGTATGCAACAGCTGTAAAGAAATAATGATTTTTTGGTTGGTTGTAGAGGAAGGTATTTTGTTAAGTGAATGCTTCCTGTAATGTACATATACACATTGGAACGTTAGGGGTATTTGTAGGGTTTTTGGTTGGTTTTGGTTATTATTTAAAAAAATACCATTCTAAGAGCAAATATTTGGTATGGGGAGGCCCATGTGTGAGGAAGATCTGCTCATAGCTTAGACTTTTGAAGGGGAAAGAAAGGGCTGAGGGGAGATGCTAATTCAGGAATATTTTAATGGTGTCTTTTGTCAAGTTCGTGTTGTGCTTCAAGCATTAAAGCATAACTGCACTCCCTCTTTTGCCCTCACATAATTATACAGTTAATTATCTTTGCTGGCTTGTGCATAAAGGGACTCGTAAGATTTCTTAATGGTCATTTATTCCCTGTGTTTTGGATTGTGAACTGACTCAGTTCCTACAAGGGTTTGATGGCTTTCTGTGTCTCCTATCAGCAATTTCATCAGACATTTTCACAGGCTTTTGTCTCTTTTTACTTAGTTTTGCTCAAAAGGATTTCAGAAGTGGAAGATACTTTCTAAGAGACATGTCTGAGTGTAGGGATCAGAAAAGGATTTGTAGGCAAGCTAATTTGATCTGAGTAACACCTTGCTGTTCTACCTTCATTCAATGCAGTAAGCATGTTTTTCCTGGAGAATGGCCCTGTTGAGGTTTGCTGCCATATCCCCAGGGGGATGCTGCTCTCAGAGGAAGGGCTCTACTTTCTCTCAGCCCGATAGCAAGGCCTGAGCAAACTGGTACCCAGTCCTGGGCTGGCCAGAAATGGGGAGACTATTCCAGTGCCATTACATCCCTGGAGCCAAAGCCCTCTGGCTGCTGCTGTCCCTACAGCAGCAGGGAAAGGAGAGGAGGTGCAGACTCCAGTGAGGAGGGCCAGAAAGACATGCTAAAAATAAAAGTGTAGGTGAAAATACAATATTGGTCTCTATTTCTATTATAAGAGCAATTTCAGACCATTATCTTTGTTTCAGGACACTTCCTTCCTTTCCTCCCCCCTCCCCCCCAACTTTCTTTCATTTTTGTTTCCTTTTTTAACTTTTGCATTCAGCAATATGCTGTGTTTGTGATTAAGAAACAGCAAAGTCCAGGTCAGGGTATTTTAGTTACTATCTGTGCAATTTTACTGCAAGTCCAGAAGCTGTCTGCCCAGACAGCCGTGGAGTTGATCCTGAAGTAACCCTGTTACTGTTTGAAGGTTGCAATCTCCTTGGCTTCTCCTTCTGACATCATGACTCTTCACTCATTAAAAAAAATAAACAACAATGCTGAAATTATTTCCTTTGAAGCTCAGGCTTAAGCAGTTGTGGCTGTTACAGCTCTGGGCAGTCGTGATTTTCTGCTTCTTTCTCAGCCTGTGAATCCCTTTTTGGAGCAGGGCCCTCCTGACATTGCAGGGGAGGTCCCCCAGCTGTCTGACTGGCAGGAGCAGTCTGCCTGCCCCTTGGGAGTGTAATTCCTGGCTATACTAGGATAGCTTGCACTTCACCCAGCAGCAGCCAGGTCAGGACACTTGGCAGGAGGAGGCTGAGAGACAAAGGCAGCAGGCTGTGGGGAGCTCGCTCACCTCTCAAACTTCCTTCACGCAGCTCCAGAAGCCAAGGCCGTAGCCATGTCCCTGTGTTGTTAGTAGCCTTGACAAAGTAAGAGCAATAACATGTCCAAACCTGGGAAAACTGCCATCAACCATGGCTTGGTTCCTGTTGACCTCAAAAGTGCCAAAGAACCTCTTCCACACCAAACTGTGATGAAGATCTTTAGCATCAGCATCATCGCCCAGGGCCTGCCCTTCTGCCGGAGGCGGGTAAGTCTGGAAGTCTTCACAAGCTGAATTTTGGCCACTTGTAGCTTAGTGCTTTGTCATGGTGCAGTCACCCCACGAGGAAATGCTTACAACTGGATTATCTGCGTACCTGGGTGTCACAGAGGAGCCCTCGGGGGATTTATTTCAACAATTGTGGTGCTGTAATGTAGTTAAAATCCATACGTGTTTGCTTAGCCGTTACTCGTCTCAAGGGTCATGCCAAAGTTTCTCTTATAGCTGTAAACCACATAAATGAAAACAGATGCTGGACAAAAGAAGTGCATTTATTAAAGTGTATTTAGCTTTTATTTCCTCTTTTAGGTGAGGAGCTTGGAGTAAAAACCATTGAATGTAGTTCTGAATTGTATCGGCCCGTGTGACTTGTGGATATCAAAGTAGAGAACTTACATATATTTAGTATTTAAATGTTTTTAGTAAGAATTCTTAAAATATTATTTTAATACTTTTGTGACTCAGTAGCAGAGATAACATTTTTACTGTTAGAGAAAATAAAAATAGCATGTTACTATGTGGAGGTTGCAATATAGTTTATATATAGACAATCCTAGCCTGACAAACTATCACGAGTTTTATGCTACAGCTTCAGGAGCTATATGAATAAAGTGACGCTTAAAGCATATTATACGAGTGAAAAAAAAGGTATTTAAATATTGTTCTCTCTGTAATATCCAATTTTCAATTAAAATTGAGTGTTTTTCAAATCAACTTACATTATTTTGTTACTCATTTTGCATACTGCTGAGCTCATATTCTCTAAAGTAAAATTCATTTTTCATCTTTATTATGCCTTGGAACTTTTTTTCTGTAAAATTATAAATAAATTTGTTCTTCATAATGAATTTTCCCAACACTACTTTGAATTTTCTATGGATACCGAATAAACACAATTTCCATTTATTGATGCAAGTTTGAAAACACAGCTCAGCTTTTGTAAATGTGCTGGCTTTCCCTGAATGCCAACATGCTCCTTTTAGTGAACTTAGTTACATTACAGGAAAAAAAAGAATTTGATTTGACAAGATCATCCTTGAAAGCTTGATTTCTTTTTACTGTGTTGCTTTGAATGTCTGAGAGTATTTCTTGTGTGAAAGGTATATGGTGTGTATTGAAAGGCAGACTGCAGCAATGCATGAGATGGAACATTTATACACATGGCAGTGTCACTGTATCATGCATTTCAGTGATATACCTGTGTTTAAACACTGAACAGGACCCTTTTATAAGGTTGAAAGTGATGAAGTAACCTTTTATATTTTAATAGATATTCTTTCAAATTTCTTATGATGTCAAAACCTGAAAAGAAGCATTTGTAATTTGTGTTAATAATTCCATTTTCTTTGGGTAAAGGGTAGCATAGAGCATGGAAGATAAATTTAGTAGACATATCTCCTAAGTCCGTGGCTATATTAGTACATGATATTGTTGGAACTTCAATTCTGATGTTTTACATGTGCATTTTCTGTACTGAGAAGTGTGCTCACACACCAACATCACCAAGAACATTTTGGAAAGCCCTTCTCTGAAGGCTTGGCAGTGTTCCCAAAGGACCATGCTCTGCCCCGGGTCTCTGCCCTGCACCCTGGTCCAGCAGCCAGCTGAAGGACTCAGAGCTTTTGGGTCTTAGGGGCTTTAAGAAGCTCTTCAGCATCTACTTTTCTTTTAGTATGATGACTAAGAAGAAAATCAAGAAATGCTGTGTTACTTTAATCAGCTAAGCTGTCATCAATCTGTTTATCTTCTGAAACTGATTGTCAGCATGATGGCTGCTGAGAGCTCCACCTCATGCCCTGCAGCTCAGCTCCATTGCCATATTGGGTTCCTTGCATGCTGACACACATGGCTTGCAGACAAGACCTGCATTTGCCTTTCTCTGTATTAAACAAACCAAAAATACAAAATCACAAACACTCCCTGCCTCCCCCCCACTAAAAAAAAACACCCCAGTTTTGGACATCAACAGATGAGAGAATCAATACTTTTGTAGATTTATCATTTTATGAAACACAGTAAGAACTGAAAAGGTCTTTTAATGTAATATCTGAATTCTGACACAAAGTCTTCAGCAATACACAACTCTTGGATCTGTTTTAAATGTTTGCTTTTTATTTAACATTGAATTATTTAGCATTAATGCTCACACTTAAACTTGATGTACTTTACAACAGCAGCTGTAGTTTGCTTCTAGGTTATCGAGTTGATATGTCAATTCCAACTTTTTTTCTGGCAAGTATATGATTGGGCCATTCAAACACTGGCCTGATTTAAGATTATCAACCTTCTCCTTGTTTGAACTCATTTCTTCCCATCCTTAATTGTACATTAAACCAAGCAAAACATCTTTAAAATGTGTGCTATGATCCTTGGGAGTAAAAATACTTCTGAGAGCTGACAGTTCATAGCCTCTGCATTAGTTGTACTGGGTTCTGTCTGGAAGTCCCCTGGAAAGGGGGATTCAGGATTTAACAGCTTCCCCTCATGCATTTTCTCACTTTGCTCCTGCAGTTAAAACACTTGTCTGCAATACTACTAACCTGAATCCAGTTAAAAATAGTAGACAAGAATTTTGTCTCTTAATTGTGTGATTAATTTTTTTTTCCCCTTAGACTCTTCTTAAAACACGAGCAGTGGAAGTGGTTTTCTTTCTGAACTGTTATAATTCATAGCTATTTAAGAAGCTCTACTGGAAAAATAGATTTCTTCCTTCTTTAGTTTTCCATGTTTCTTTTTTTTTTTTTCCTGAAAACTCCAGTACTTGTTGCTCTTGAGGCTGATCTATAACAATTTTATCACATTGAATATATGTTTTTACAAAATGCTAATAAGCTGGAGTATTTGTGAGAGTGACTTGTTCTCTTGCAGCATTCCCTCATGTCAAGTGGCTTAAAGTAGCATTGAATTGTNTATTATTATTAAATATATCCACCACATTTTGGCAATTCATCAGTGAAGTGCTTCCCCCTGTAGGATGTGCTTGTGTGCTAGGTGGGTGTAGGATAAAGCTCTTGTGCACTGATTTATATCCCAGCCTGTGGGGGATTTGTTAGATATGAGCACCCACTGCTCTTGCATATGGTATTGGTCTGTTTGCTACTATAGTGGAGCCCTTGGAACGAGGCTCCAGTTCCTTTTCCTTCCTTTGGTTGATCAAAATGCTAATACTTTATTTGAAATACTTGTGTGTCTTATGCATGAACAACTTTACTTATTAAGACTAGTTTCTTTATCCCTTCATTTCTGCATTAAAACAACCAAAACACCACTTTAATTGTCAGTCAAATCAAGAGAAGTGTTTGTACCAGCAGCTTAACCAAGTAGTCCTTCCATGCAGGGAAATATAGTCCTGAATTTTTCTGCTAATTGTATTTCTTGCTTCAGTACTGCACGTTATTTAATGGATGACAGAAAGAAGTTACTTAATGGGTAAACCAATTTTTAGCTTTGTCTGAAATGGAGTATCCTCCTATTTTACATTATTTTGCCCTTAAACACAAAGTGTGTGTGTTGTGGAGGGGAATAAAAAAATTTCCTTTGGCATTTCTAACCATTTGGGAACAAGAGACTGTCAGAAGAACATAAAGGAAAAAAAAGTATGAAAATGTGCTCGTCTACATGAATATATGTATTTTTGTGTATAATTTCTTTAATTCAAAACTTAAGGGAGCCTTAAGAGTCTGTGTCCCTGGCCAAATCAGAGCATTCCCACAGGCCTGCATCTTCCACGAGAGACTTTTTGGTTCTTTGGCAGAGAACTTGCATTATGGCCCCTGGTGGTGAGATGCCTCTTTGAGTGGCTGTCAGAAATCAGTTTATTTCAAAGCTGGTTTAGCCTTTGCTTCAGCTGCCCTTGTTTGTGTTAGCATCTGCCCCCCGAGCGAAGCAGGATGATGGAGCACTCAATTGCTGTCTACATGGAAGGAAACTTGTTCTTGTCCCATGTGCTTCTTCTCGTACAGGGTTGTGTGCCTTGCTCTGCATGTTATCCACATATTGACAATAGAGCCAGCCTTACAGAGGTTTTACTTTTCATCATTAACCTTTTAATTTCTAGTCTTTGCTCTATTGCTTGTGTTGTTTTTGTAGTTTCAGTTGTGGAAGATCTTTGGAATGAAACAGAAGTACTTCAGAGGTCAGCAGAAGGAGGTTAACTGAAAAGGTTTTGAGTGGAAAGAAAAATACTGAAAAGTTTATCAAAATGCCCACTAAAAAAAAACACCCCAGTTTTGGACATCAACAGATGAGAGAATCAATACTTTTGTAGATTTATCATTTTATGAAACACAGTAAGAACTGAAAAGGTCTTTTAATGTAATATCTGAATTCTGACACAAAGTCTTCAGCAATACACAACTCTTGGATCTGTTTTAAATGTTTGCTTTTTATTTAACATTGAATTATTTAGCATTAATGCTCACACTTAAACTTGATGTACTTTACAACAGCAGCTGTAGTTTGCTTCTAGGTTATCGAGTTGATATGTCAATTCCAACTTTTTTTCTGGCAAGTATATGATTGGGCCATTCAAACACTGGCCTGATTTAAGATTATCAACCTTCTCCTTGTTTGAACTCATTTCTTCCCATCCTTAATTGTACATTAAACCAAGCAAAACATCTTTAAAATGTGTGCTATGATCCTTGGGAGTAAAAATACTTCTGAGAGCTGACAGTTCATAGCCTCTGCATTAGTTGTACTGGGTTCTGTCTGGAAGTCCCCTGGAAAGGGGGATTCAGGATTTAACAGCTTCCCCTCATGCATTTTCTCACTTTGCTCCTGCAGTTAAAACACTTGTCTGCAATACTACTAACCTGAATCCAGTTAAAAATAGTAGACAAGAATTTTGTCTCTTAATTGTGTGATTAATTTTTTTTTCCCCTTAGACTCTTCTTAAAACACGAGCAGTGGAAGTGGTTTTCTTTCTGAACTGTTATAATTCATAGCTATTTAAGAAGCTCTACTGGAAAAATAGATTTCTTCCTTCTTTAGTTTTCCATGTTTCTTTTTTTTTTTTTCCTGAAAACTCCAGTACTTGTTGCTCTTGAGGCTGATCTATAACAATTTTATCACATTGAATATATGTTTTTACAAAATGCTAATAAGCTNTGGTATTGGTCTGTTTGCTACTATAGTGGAGCCCTTGGAACGAGGCTCCAGTTCCTTTTCCTTCCTTTGGTTGATCAAAATGCTAATACTTTATTTGAAATACTTGTGTGTCTTATGCATGAACAACTTTACTTATTAAGACTAGTTTCTTTATCCCTTCATTTCTGCATTAAAACAACCAAAACACCACTTTAATTGTCAGTCAAATCAAGAGAAGTGTTTGTACCAGCAGCTTAACCAAGTAGTCCTTCCATGCAGGGAAATATAGTCCTGAATTTTTCTGCTAATTGTATTTCTTGCTTCAGTACTGCACGTTATTTAATGGATGACAGAAAGAAGTTACTTAATGGGTAAACCAATTTTTAGCTTTGTCTGAAATGGAGTATCCTCCTATTTTACATTATTTTGCCCTTAAACACAAAGTGTGTGTGTTGTGGAGGGGAATAAAAAAATTTCCTTTGGCATTTCTAACCATTTGGGAACAAGAGACTGTCAGAAGAACATAAAGGAAAAAAAAGTATGAAAATGTGCTCGTCTACATGAATATATGTATTTTTGTGTATAATTTCTTTAATTCAAAACTTAAGGGAGCCTTAAGAGTCTGTGTCCCTGGCCAAATCAGAGCATTCCCACAGGCCTGCATCTTCCACGAGAGACTTTTTGGTTCTTTGGCAGAGAACTTGCATTATGGCCCCTGGTGGTGAGATGCCTCTTTGAGTGGCTGTCAGAAATCAGTTTATTTCAAAGCTGGTTTAGCCTTTGCTTCAGCTGCCCTTGTTTGTGTTAGCATCTGCCCCCCGAGCGAAGCAGGATGATGGAGCACTCAATTGCTGTCTACATGGAAGGAAACTTGTTCTTGTCCCATGTGCTTCTTCTCGTACAGGGTTGTGTGCCTTGCTCTGCATGTTATCCACATATTGACAATAGAGCCAGCCTTACAGAGGTTTTACTTTTCATCATTAACCTTTTAATTTCTAGTCTTTGCTCTATTGCTTGTGTTGTTTTTGTAGTTTCAGTTGTGGAAGATCTTTGGAATGAAACAGAAGTACTTCAGAGGTCAGCAGAAGGAGGTTAACTGAAAAGGTTTTGAGTGGAAAGAAAAATACTGAAAAGTTTATCAAAATGAGCAAAACTGAATTTTGTTTAACACTCTGCTCGGGGGGTAACTCTTTTTGATGAGAAATAATCTTGAATAATNCTTTGCTCCTGCAGTTAAAACACTTGTCTGCAATACTACTAACCTGAATCCAGTTAAAAATAGTAGACAAGAATTTTGTCTCTTAATTGTGTGATTAATTTTTTTTTCCCCTTAGACTCTTCTTAAAACACGAGCAGTGGAAGTGGTTTTCTTTCTGAACTGTTATAATTCATAGCTATTTAAGAAGCTCTACTGGAAAAATAGATTTCTTCCTTCTTTAGTTTTCCATGTTTCTTTTTTTTTTTTTCCTGAAAACTCCAGTACTTGTTGCTCTTGAGGCTGATCTATAACAATTTTATCACATTGAATATATGTTTTTACAAAATGCTAATAAGCTGGAGTATTTGTGAGAGTGACTTGTTCTCTTGCAGCATTCCCTCATGTCAAGTGGCTTAAAGTAGCATTGAATTGTTAGACCACAGGATTTTCAGTGCACCCTGTGGTATTCCAAGCTAGAGAAGTCCAGGCAATAAACAGATCCATTTCCAGTGCCCATACTCTCAGGAACACCAAAGATTCTGTTACACAGTTTAGTTTAGTGTGAGTACTTTCCTCCTATGTGCCTGTTCCACACTTATATATAGTGTGAATATATATATAATATATATNGGTATTGGTCTGTTTGCTACTATAGTGGAGCCCTTGGAACGAGGCTCCAGTTCCTTTTCCTTCCTTTGGTTGATCAAAATGCTAATACTTTATTTGAAATACTTGTGTGTCTTATGCATGAACAACTTTACTTATTAAGACTAGTTTCTTTATCCCTTCATTTCTGCATTAAAACAACCAAAACACCACTTTAATTGTCAGTCAAATCAAGAGAAGTGTTTGTACCAGCAGCTTAACCAAGTAGTCCTTCCATGCAGGGAAATATAGTCCTGAATTTTTCTGCTAATTGTATTTCTTGCTTCAGTACTGCACGTTATTTAATGGATGACAGAAAGAAGTTACTTAATGGGTAAACCAATTTTTAGCTTTGTCTGAAATGGAGTATCCTCCTATTTTACATTATTTTGCCCTTAAACACAAAGTGTGTGTGTTGTGGAGGGGAATAAAAAAATTTCCTTTGGCATTTCTAACCATTTGGGAACAAGAGACTGTCAGAAGAACATAAAGGAAAAAAAAGTATGAAAATGTGCTCGTCTACATGAATATATGTATTTTTGTGTATAATTTCTTTAATTCAAAACTTAAGGGAGCCTTAAGAGTCTGTGTCCCTGGCCAAATCAGAGCATTCCCACAGGCCTGCATCTTCCACGAGAGACTTTTTGGTTCTTTGGCAGAGAACTTGCATTATGGCCCCTGGTGGTGAGATGCCTCTTTGAGTGGCTGTCAGAAATCAGTTTATTTCAAAGCTGGTTTAGCCTTTGCTTCAGCTGCCCTTGTTTGTGTTAGCATCTGCCCCCCGAGCGAAGCAGGATGATGGAGCACTCAATTGCTGTCTACATGGAAGGAAACTTGTTCTTGTCCCATGTGCTTCTTCTCGTACAGGGTTGTGTGCCTTGCTCTGCATGTTATCCACATATTGACAATAGAGCCAGCCTTACAGAGGTTTTACTTTTCATCATTAACCTTTTAATTTCTAGTCTTTGCTCTATTGCTTGTGTTGTTTTTGTAGTTTCAGTTGTGGAAGATCTTTGGAATGAAACAGAAGTACTTCAGAGGTCAGCAGAAGGAGGTTAACTGAAAAGGTTTTGAGTGGAAAGAAAAATACTGAAAAGTTTATCAAAATGAGCAAAACTGAATTTTGTTTAACACTCTGCTCGGGGGGTAACTCTTTTTGATGAGAAATAATCTTGAATAATGAACTGTTTCCTCTCTTCTTTTTCTTTTTTTTTTTTTTTTTAAGGTATATGCAGTATCTCCACTCTGAATCTGCTTTTCCTGTGCCTTTCATCTCTCCCAAGGGGAATAAAATGTCTTCCTGTGTGAGGGGATAGCCTGGAAGCAAAGCAATATGTTATTTTTTTAATGTGGAACAGAGGCAGTCTAAAATGATCTTCTTTGCTCTTCTTGGTTTCCTTCTTCTGCAATTATCTCTTCAATTTTACATGCAAACCAGTTGACTCCGTACTGTACTGGAGAGGGAACAGAACAGAAATCAGAGAACTGGGAAAGAAGGGGACAGATGATCAGTTGTCAAGGTGGGATGGTTCAGCCTCACGTGGGTGAGGATACCCATGGTTCTCAACCTCACCCCCATGGCCACAGTCAGATCCAGCCCATGCTCTGTAGCCCTGAGACAGGCAGAACTGTGCTGCTGTCTGCCCCTCCCCTCCCCTGCTGGGGGGGGGTTACAGAAGCTCTGGGCTTAAGATAGACATTTGTAGGAGGGAGAACTTAACAACAGCTTTAGTCCAAGCTGCTGCATGGGGCAGAAACACTTGGACTCTGGCACCTTCCTTAAGGCTTGGTAGCTGCTTGGTGATCATTTTGGTGATCAATCTTGTTTTTTTATCTCCTACCCTCCACTGCAACACATCTCGTAGCACTGAGACCACTTTTCTAGAATATTCAGTGATCCTCTGCCACCAACCACAGTGCCTCTCTGAGAAACACTTCTCTTTAAATTGTTCTACCCATTTTTGGCCAAGATAAAAGCAGCAATTGGAAACTCATTTATGTTTAATGGCAGCGAAAATGTTTTTCATTGTGGTTTTTACCTGCATTTAAAGCTTCTGTTCTGCATGCAGTGAGCAGTGCTGTGTGTCCCAGACTGTGCTGAGTCCTCGGGCAGTCACTTTCCTTCAGGAGGTGGCAGAAGGAAGGTTGCCTCCACAGTTTTTCTCCTTAGTGCCCAACTGTTTAGATGTCTTTAGAAACCTTTATTGTTATTCACCTTTAGCTATTCAGATATGCTGGCCTGACTGTGAAAGCTGCTGTACCTGCTTCAAGGCTGTCTCTTCTATTGTCTCAAGCTGTGGAGGTTATAGCATCCACCAGAAGAAAAGAGGGAATGGGAGACAGCAGTGATGCCATAAACCCCACTGCCTCTCTGCCAACTGATAATGCTGGAGGGGAACTCATGAAATGTGTCATTAAATACTTCATTTATCGCTTTCAAACCTAATTGCCTTAACCAGAAATCTCCTCATTTTGCAGCCCTTTCTATCACTAAGCAAACACTTCTTGTCCTTCTGCAACAGATGAAGCCATTTTAATTTCATCAACAGCTATTTTCCAGGTATGGGAAAAGAACCCTTTGTGAGAAAAACCCACACTGTCATCTCATGACTGCCTTTTAATATAGAAACACAAAGGTGACAAATTAATTTTGGCTTGCAATCCTTGTCCTTCCATTCCCCAGACTTTGAGCAGAAGTCAAACTGAACTAGCATGACACTCAGACAAGCCATAGTCAGGATTTGGTAGCATTAGCATCCTGCTCTCTGCTACTCACTGCAGCTGATTGTTGTTGATGAGCTGTTACTATCAGGGAGTGATGGTTGTGCCACTGCTCAGAGTGAGGACCCCATAGCATTCTTAGTTTCACTGATTGGCTTCTTTTTTTCTCCAGAACTCAGGCTCTGGTCGGGCTCTTGCTCGCCCTTCACGTGGTTTTGAATTGCTAATTCTGCTTTTTCCTCCTAGCTTCTCACTGATACTAATCCTCTGTTAAAAGTGGGTCTCTTTTTCCTCTCTCTCCCTTTTCCAACTCCTGCTACACTAATTTTTGTTTCATGATAAAATAGTTTGAAAAGGGACAATAGCACTATCTAAATTGTATTCAGATTCTTTATAATGTTGCTCAGTTATTTGAAAAGGCAAAAAAGCAGCATTGGAGTTGATAAGACTTTTCATCTATATCATTTACTGCTTTAGCAGTAGGCAAAACATTGTAAGATTTGTGATGGTGCTTTTCATTTCTGTAGGTAACAGTCAGTATTGCAAGATCATCAAAGATCCAGTGATCCTAACTGACTGATAAGAGGAGGAGAAAAAGAGTTCAAGTGCATAAATGATACAAAAAGTCTAAATATTATTCTTCTGTGTATGTTCTTGTAACCTGAGTTTAGAAATACTTCCTTAACCCAGATATTTTATACTTTGTATTGAGGAACCCATGACACTTGGTAAATAATAAAGTATGAAACTTCTTTGTGAGGTAGGGAAATATTTTACAAGGAATAGTAAAATAATGTGGCAAAACCAGCTAATAATTTGTGTCATAATTAGTAAAACACGCTCCTTTCCTCTCTGTTTCAGCTGCTTCCTCATTTCAGATAGTTTATTAAGCTTGTGTATGCTGCAATGCTGCCCATATGCAAGGTAGTGGACAGAATTTTATTTGTAAATTATGAAAAAGAGGCAGCTTATATTTAGAAGACTTCAGGCAGGTAAAATATTTGTTTTAGGAATCTGTAAAATATGTAAACACATGCAAATTTGAGACCAGATATTTTAATGTGTGTACCTTGCTGGGGAATGTCTAAAATGGCATTTGACTCCAGCTTCTGTGTTCAGTGTGTGGTTCAGCTTCTAATGTAGCTGGTGTAAAATGAAGGTAATTACTCTGACATGAGATTATGGGGGATCTTTCATCAGGGTTTAGATGCCCTCATTTATATACACAGACATGGCTCTAAAAAGCATACTTTAATTTACAAACATTACTGCCCTGTTACAGTAATGTTGTCCTAAGTGCAAAATTGACCCTGTAGGGAGAGCTGCTTGTAGAAATGAAAGGCAGAAGGCAAGATAGGATAGGAACAGAATGTGTTGTCAGCTGCTAGAAAGAGAGAATTGTTCCATGTCTCACAGGCCAGGAGCCTGTAGGTGACACTCTAGTGCTCTCTCTCTAAGGATACACTCCCAAAAGAATCTGACTTTCTGAAAATGGAAAAAGAACAGCAGAGGAGGTGCTACAGAGGTTATTTTTGGTATGTTCCTAGCACCATTTTTTTCCCTCTTGCCCTGTGTTTAGGTAGACTTACTACTATACTTAAAATAGTTAAGGTTTTGTTGCTCGAACTCAATGTGCATGATAGAGTGTTCTCTGAGTACAAATGGCAGTCTCTTCCAAAGCATTTAGCTATTAATAAACCCTAACACAAGATTACTTTTCATGATAACAGCAGCAGCTGGCTAGAATGTTTGCAATTTTCACATATTTGCAGCACTGTTCCATTCCATCTTGTGTTTCTCCTGGGATTCCTTGGCAGTGACATCTCAGCCTGAGTTCTTACCACGGGCTTCTTGCAGCCATTCCTGCTTTTGCTTCTCCTCTGAATCCTGTCAAGATACCAAGCTGACAAAAAAGTCCTCTACTGTCTCGTGCCTGTTCTGTCCACATAGGTTTTCTGCAGCAGCTCCCTTTTTTCCTGCCTTTTTGCACCCCCAGTGTTCCTGTCCTTTGCCTCTCCATTTCTGCTGCGTGCAGTTCTGGGAAGCCATTCCTGCCCACACATCTCCTGCAGTGAAACCAGGAATCCCGTGTAGCTGCCTGCTCTAATATTTCCAAACTGAACCAGATAAGGCATCAGGTTGAATAACTACAAAAATACAGCTGCTGCAGCATCTGTTAATTGTTTATAAATACATGCAGTGAGGTTTAAGTATAATAAATACTAAAATATTACATAGCATTTTCCACTTCTTACCCTCACTTTATCATCTTCAGGCTCCTCATATCTCTTCTCTTGAACAGCACCCAGAATACATGCTTGTGCACCTTGGTTTTTTGGGGAGGAATGGTTTTAAGCAATAATAATCTTCTGTTTCGTATATTAGACATGTAAACTTGACACTTATTTGCAGTTTCTTTTCACACTGATGCAAGAAATAGGCAAATTATCCAACAGACACTGCACATGGCAAGAAAACTAATTATACAAGCTAAAGAAAGCACAACTGCAGTAGCCTACAGCAGGCTCTCTACAGGTGTCTGTAGGGAGGATGGAGCCAGACTCTGCTCAGTGCCATCCAGTGACAGGACGAGGCAATGGGAGTCAGTTGGAGCACAAGAGGTTTGGGGGAAACACAAGGAAAAACTGTTCCCAGTGAGGGTGGCAGAGCCTGGCAGGGGCTGCCCAGGGAGGTTGTGGAGTCTCCTGCTCTGGAGACATTCCAGACCCCCCTGGATCTGTTCCTGGGTGACTTGGTCTAGGTGCCCCTGCTCTGGCAGGGGGGTTGGACTAGATGATCTTCTAGGTCCCTTCCAACCCCTCACATTTTGTCATTCTGTGCTATTTCTAACTGAGATTTAGCTACTGGTATAAAATTGCTTGTGATAGAAATTGTTAGTTTTCTCATAGTGTTTGAAATATCATTATGTGTTGAGGTCATTTTGCAGTATAAAAGTTTGACACTAATTGCAATTAATGTGAGGGCTAAAATGATTTTCCAGATTTATTAAGGACATATGTCCATAGCAGCAGCACTTCTTCACTTCAGAAAGAAAATGGATTGGAATAATAACAGCAGCTATTTTGGTCAATCCCTAATACGTATGTAGTATTACCTGTATTAAAACTGCAAAACTGGATTCATTTCTGGAGCCCTCAGCACAGGAGGGACATGGAGCTGCTGGAGCAGGGCCAGAGGAGGCCACAGAGATGCTCAGGGGCTGGAACAGCTCTGCTGTGGGGACAGGCTGAGGGAGCTGGGGTTGTTCAGCCTGGAGAAGGCTCTGGGGAGACCTTAGAGCACCCACCAGTGCCTGAAGGGGCTCCAGGAAGGCTGCAGAGGGGCTGTTGCCAAGGGCCTGCAGTGAAAGGACGAGGGGGAATGGGTTGAAATGAGAGCAGAGGAGATTGAGACTGGATCTCAGGAAGCAAGTTGTTTCCCTTGAGGGTGGTGGATCAGTGGCACCGGCTCCCCAGGGAGGTGGTTGAGGCCCCATCCCTGGAGCTATTGCAGGTGAGGTTGGCCAAGGCTCTGAGCAGCCTGGGCTAGTTGAGGGTGTCCCTGCTCCCTGCAGGGGGCTGCACTAGGCAACCTTTGGAGGTCCCTTCCATCCCTAAACATTTTCTGATTCTATGATTTTAGGGTTGCATTGTTATGTTTTCAAGACACCTTCCCCATGGTTAAACATCTGATGCATTGAGAAACTTGTTGCCATTTTGTTGGAATTATTCCATCAAGTTGTCAAGTGAGTTTGATGTTAAGTTTCTTTTAGCTTCTTCTCTGCTTCTGTTTTCTTCATAAAGATCTGCTCATCACAGGGGAAAACCATCAGTGAGTTGTAGCCCTTCACTCCCAGAAGAGGGGAGGCAGCTTGAACTGCCTGGGACCAAATTGAGAGTGCTCATGGGTTTCCATGAGATCTCCTGGCATCACTGACAGTGGCTTTCCCAAGGGGCTGCATCTTGTGCTGCCTGGGGGAAGCTGCTGTGGAGCATCTGATGAATGTGGATCCCTTTCTGGACCTGGCACCACCTCAGCTGGTGACATCTGTTCAACCTGCCTGCCTTGGTCCTGTGCATGCCCGTGAAGGGCTGTCTCCAGATGCAGCTGTCTTGCCTGCACACTGCTAAGTCTTCAGATTCCTGGGAAGGCATCCAAACTTCTGAGAGAGGAAATAGTTTCCTGTTCTGAAGTGCTGACCCATTTTACTGCGAGCACACAAGTGAATGTTTTACATGTCCAGAAATACTGCTTATTTGTCTGTTTGTGGCTATGTTTAGCAGGTCCAACCTTACTTTTCTCAGTTTAGGAAGAGCTTGTATCAGAAGTGACCTTTCTGGTGTGTGGAGAAAGCAAATGAAGATGTCTGAAGACATCCTCAGGGAATCAATTAATTTTTGAAAGCAGCAGTGAGGAGAGGCAGAGGTGGAAATCTTTTCCTACCACCCCGACTACTCTCTCTTCCTGATACAGAGGGAAACCTGCAGTAAAAATACTGGTCACTGAAGTGCACAAGTATTAAAAAGCAGAATTTTCACTTCTAGCCACTCGTTTAGAGTGGTTTTCTGACTTGAGGTACCTCATTTATACAAATAGGTAGCACTCCCAGCTCCTCTAGTGGACAAGTAGACCAGATGGATTTGTAATTGCTGAAAATCTTCAGCGTACCCTTTGGTATAATAATAATATAATTTGATTGTTGATGTCCCCTGAGCTTATTCAGACACAGTTACCTAGTCATAAGAAGTATTCCAAACCTAATACACCTAATATTTCAAGACATATCTGTAGTTTATTTGATCTTAGAATTGTCTGTATTCTGCATATGCATCTGCATGTAAAAACTGAGGCATGGTTTTTAATAATTGACCTTAAGACCTCATATTTTCTTGGTGATTTTTAAGATTTGTGATTCAGAATTGCACTACTTAAGCACAAAGTTAGCAAGAAAAAACCCCACCCCTTTAAATTGAACTGACTTGTCTGCAAAGAGATAACTGTAATCTTCATGATATAAATACCAAAAGGTGTAATTATTTGGTACATAGTTGAACAGCTGTATGCATAATGTACAGGATTTGTATACTTATGTATTTGGAAGAAGATAAATAGACCCTTTTTGCAGAGGCACTTGTATTGGCACAAATCAGACCTCACTGAATTATTGAAAAATACAGTACACTTAGCAGGAATTTGAAATGTCATTTCAACTTTTTCCAGTGTATCTGGGATTGTTCTGCATTTTTGCTTAGCCTTCAGAACAATGAAGTCAGGACACCCCTTGGAGTGTTTTTGTGCAAGGGTTTCTTGGCTGTGAGGCAACACAGGACACACACTTGCTTCTTGGTCCATCTTGTTCTGTTTTCCTGTGATGTAGCAAAAAAATGGAAGCTCTGATCTCTACGAGGAGTTTGAACTTCTTTACAGAGTTTTGAGAAGTAGTGTTTTGTTGGCATGTGGGCATATGGGGAATGAATAATCTTTAGCTTATTAGGATAGAAATTTGGGAGAATAGAGGTGTAGAAAGGGAATTAAATGCAAACATTGGGATTCTGAAGAGATCGTATTCCTTTAAATGTTTCCAATTATATTTTCTCAAACAAATACTGAAATTAAGGGGAAAAAGAATTACTGCTGCAAAGTAGCCCACAAAATCCAAGTAATTGAATAACTGTGGCCCCCTCTGTATTGTGTGTAAGTTAAGAGAGTATTATCCAGGTATTTCGTTGCAATCTGTAAACTGGCTCAGTATTACCAATAAGCTTTAAAAATTTTCTCTGGGAGAACAAAAAACTGAGCCTGCATTCCAGTGGAGAGGACATACAGATGTGTGTTGTCTTTGAAGAATCAGACTGGGAGATCCTGGACGTGGCATTTCAAAGCATGTCATGACACGGATCACAAAGCTGTTGCCCTATTAAAAACCTAATATATGCAACCAGCTTTGTGTTTCTGAAAGAATGTCAGTTGCTACTTATAAATATGCTAAAAACCTCCCTGAACTTCTGAATTTCTTTGTGACAGTGCTTGTGAACTTCATGGTCTATTTTTAAGATAAACTATATATAATTTCCATTCTATAGCGTGCCCTATTAAAGCTGGTAGGTAGTTGCTTCCTTTCTTCTCCCATTCAGAACTGGGGAGTCCTAGCATCTTGCTGTCTAATACTGCTTCATACCAGTCCTCAGAGTGCACACACCAGAGATGCTGTTCTTCAGGGAGGCTTCCCAGCTTTCGCTGCAGCTGCTTTGCAGTGAGCAGTGGCAGTGCTGTAGCACCCTGCCCTTGCTTGTGCACCTCTGTCACAGGTGCATCAGAGCCCATGCCAAACAGAAAGGCTTCACCTGGCCCATTTGAGGTGCACATCCACTAAAGGTTTGCACAGATGGACAAATCAGCAAATTTACTCCTGTTATACAGAACTAACTTGAAGGGCCTTTTTCATTTTTCTTTCCTTTTATGTTATATTTTAGCTTTAAAGTAATCCATTTTTTTGAGTATAAACTAAAGCTCATTTTTTTCAATAGGAAAAAATAAGTGGGAAAATCCTTGAGCCCTTGTATATTGATTTTAAAAATATTTTAAATAAGAAACCAAATTTTTTTTCTTTCTCCAGTCCTTCATGCCTTACATCTTGAAAACAATAATGAAGTAAAAAATTCTCTTCAGTATACAGTTTCTATTCTGTACACACAAGAGGGGAGACAAGAACTGAGATGTAGTTTTAAGCAGTA
The DNA here is from genome assembly GCA_013401355.1 of Ceyx cyanopectus. Taxonomy (NCBI): domain Eukaryota; kingdom Metazoa; phylum Chordata; class Aves; order Coraciiformes; family Alcedinidae; genus Ceyx; species Ceyx cyanopectus. The sequence continues at coordinate 50,309 of VYZU01005968.1, read as the reverse complement.
CCTTTATAAACCAATCTGGAAACTAAGGTAAACTGGCCTTACATCCTCCCTTTCCTTGTTTCTTTCACCCCAGGGATGGCTGCATAACTCGAAAAAGCAGGAGTAGTTTCTCTCCTGTTCAATGGGAAAAATACTTTACTGAATGTTGGCCACACCTGACGTGGTGAAAAGGTTGGGGGTTTCTGAGATGACACAGAAAAGCTGCTTCAAGAACTAGATCCCCAGTGATTTTTTGAATAGTCCCTGGTCTAGAAGGTGTCCAAAGACAAATGAGACAACTTGATCCCATGTATCATCATTTATGTACCATCTGAACACTTGTAACACAACTATCTTGAGCTTAAATTTTTAAAAATTAACTATTTTGCCTTCTATTTTTTTTNCCAGAGATGCTGTTCTTCAGGGAGGCTTCCCAGCTTTCGCTGCAGCTGCTTTGCAGTGAGCAGTGGCAGTGCTGTAGCACCCTGCCCTTGCTTGTGCACCTCTGTCACAGGTGCATCAGAGCCCATGCCAAACAGAAAGGCTTCACCTGGCCCATTTGAGGTGCACATCCACTAAAGGTTTGCACAGATGGACAAATCAGCAAATTTACTCCTGTTATACAGAACTAACTTGAAGGGCCTTTTTCATTTTTCTTTCCTTTTATGTTATATTTTAGCTTTAAAGTAATCCATTTTTTTGAGTATAAACTAAAGCTCATTTTTTTCAATAGGAAAAAATAAGTGGGAAAATCCTTGAGCCCTTGTATATTGATTTTAAAAATATTTTAAATAAGAAACCAAATTTTTTTTCTTTCTCCAGTCCTTCATGCCTTACATCTTGAAAACAATAATGAAGTAAAAAATTCTCTTCAGTATACAGTTTCTATTCTGTACACACAAGAGGGGAGACAAGAACTGAGATGTAGTTTTAAGCAGTACCTTTATAAACCAATCTGGAAACTAAGGTAAACTGGCCTTACATCCTCCCTTTCCTTGTTTCTTTCACCCCAGGGATGGCTGCATAACTCGAAAAAGCAGGAGTAGTTTCTCTCCTGTTCAATGGGAAAAATACTTTACTGAATGTTGGCCACACCTGACGTGGTGAAAAGGTTGGGGGTTTCTGAGATGACACAGAAAAGCTGCTTCAAGAACTAGATCCCCAGTGATTTTTTGAATAGTCCCTGGTCTAGAAGGTGTCCAAAGACAAATGAGACAACTTGATCCCATGTATCATCATTTATGTACCATCTGAACACTTGTAACACAACTATCTTGAGCTTAAATTTTTAAAAATTAACTATTTTGCCTTCTATTTTTTTTTTTTTTAATATTGTCTCTATAGAATATAATGATTTGGTTTGTGGTCTTGAGTTCCACAATGTTGTTTGCATAATGAAATACATAATTTATATATATATATATATATATATAAAATATATAAAGAAATAGTTTTGCATCTCAGTGACATTCACAGGGTCCTTGGCCTTTTGCACCTCCTTTCTGCCAAGTCATCACGTTGTAGGCAGACCTAGGAAAAACTGCAAGTTCTTGTCCTGGCTCAAGAGGGATTCAGTAATACTGGGGACATCCCTGAGTTACTGAAGTCATCTTTTTCTACAAATGCCAGCTTCTCAAGGGAAAAAGAAAAAAGCTGATATTCACCCTTTTATAGTGCTGAAATCTGAAAAGAGCTAGAACTTATTTTTTGCTATTTATTTCTATATTTTAAGGGATTTATACAGAAAAGCCATCCATTAATTTTTGGAGATAAAATTACATTAGGTAGCTCTGAACAAATGGTATGAACATACATATTTTTTCATATTAATGTGAACAAGTACTATATTTTACTCTAAATTAGAAAAAAATGTAACAAGTCTGGCAATAAATGCTAACTATAATATAGTCCTACACAGAACAGGACACTATTAATTTGAATTAAACCTAAGAAAAATGTTTATTAATGTAATAAATTTACTCATCTTGTGCATCACTCATTTTTTTAGTTGCAGACTGTTTTCAAGGGCAAGTCAGCTCTTGAAATAGAAAATAGCTTCTCTGCTCTGTGTTCTACAGACAAAAGTCTCAGTAATACCTTCTGTTATTCTTTTATTTTCCTCTTCAGAATAGAATCACACAATCTCATTGTCGTTGATGTCATTTAAGAGTACAAAGATTGGAATGGTGCACCTCAATTTCTCTAGATTAGTATGCAGTTGCAAGCTGAGTGTCTCTGCTGCATCAGAGGTGGAAGATGCAGATTCCCTCACACTAGGAAATAAATCCTTAGACGTTGCTTGCTTTTGTATTTCATCTGAGTTATTTCTTCTGAGAAGACAGAGATTAAACCAGCCAGAAGGTTGTCTGAAACTCATATCATTAGAGGGGGAAAAAGGGTGTGGGGGGATCAGAAAAAAACGGGGGAACTTCTTATTTTACAAGCTGAGGGAATTGATAAATAGAAATATCAGATGCTCGTAAACAATCTCTTAATAGAGTTGATTCTGATGGCAGCTTTACTGTGCCATTCTGAAAATGTTCTGTCATGGCAAAGTGTAGCTATTTTAGCATGTTTGGTTTTTTTTTTTATCCAGAGAAATGTTAAATTTAACTGAATTGGTGTTGTTCTCAAATTGTAATCCACCATGTAATCAAGATGAAAATTGATACCTTCTTCTAAGAGAATAGACTAACTAAATATCAAAGTGGGAAAAAAAAGGTGTTTTCCATCTAAAGTAAAAATTTAATTTTGTTCTAATATCCTTCCATTATCTGTAGGTTTGACTGGGGAGAAGGGGTTGTCAAATATTAAAATTTAAGAAAATGCCACTTTAACATGTTAATTGTCAGTGAATTCTTTCACATCATGCAGCTCGTGTTGTTTCTGTAGTGGACATAAAGGGGCAGTGTAGTGCTGTCTACAAATCTACCTCTGTTTTCAGCTTTTCAATCGGTTCTGGAAGATCATCATTTGAAATACAGTTATTTTATCTCCTGTATTCCATTACTCGTAAGAGAAATACATTAATCTTTTTAACTTAAAGAAATATCCTAGAAATCTTAATACAGTTGATTCTTCTTGAAAATGAGTCTTCTCCTCAATATTTTTTATACTCGTGAATATAGATAATATTCAGTATTTTTTTCACTGTTAGTGTTTCAAGGATGAGCTGCTGGAGATGCTGAGCAGCACAAGTGGGTATCCAGAGCAGGCAGTGCCCGACAGCACCATCACAAACAGGAGGTCATGGTGTTGGGCTGATTGCAGATTTCAGCCTGGGAGGAGGATGGTTTCACATCTCGGGGCTGCCTCATGGTTGGAAGTGCTGCAGGGTCAGGTTGGTTGGGGCTTTTGAGCAGACTTAGGGACTAGCAGATCTTAAAAGGTCCCTTCCAGCCCAGACCCTTCTGCAGTTTCTGAACACTGTTCATCAGCAGAGCCAACGTTCCCTGCAGGCTTCTCCTGGGAGCCTGTTGTGCTGCTCTTGCTGCTTCGTCCAAGTGATGCCATAGTGACTTCAATTGCAGGAATCAAGGAGTGTGGTTCTGCCAGTTGCAGGGACAAACCTTTCCTTTAATCGAGTTTATTTGGTTTTGTTCTGTTTTCCAGACAACTGTAGTTGGGTTTCTGTGGCTGTCTAATTTTGTTTCAGAGGAGTAAAGCAGTGAATTGGAGTCTGTATATGAGCACTGTAGTGTGGAAAGGTAAATAACACTGTTGAGAAGCTCAGGCTCCCTTGAAGCAAGGCAAGAGAGCAGAGCAGGGTTAGTAGAAGAGCAAATACCATCTAGACACAGCCCTTGTGGAGGAGCATATTCCTGCCTGCTGGAGTGCTGATGAGCTAAAAAAATACAAGTATCTGCAAAGAATGAAAAAAAATAATAATA
>VYZU01005968.1:9568-46335 GCA_013401355.1 Ceyx cyanopectus | reverse complement strand
TTTATATTTCTATATTAAATAATTATTTTCTTATTCTATAATATATTATAGAATATTTAATAATAATAATAATAATTATAGAATAGAATATATTATAGAATAAAAAACAGTTCTCCATAGAGAACGTGTTGCACCTTCTCTCCTAAAAGATTTTGGCCTGTTTCATGTTTTTAAGCAGTTTTCATCCCACGGTTCAGAGAACAGATTAAAAAAGAACTAAGAGTGATTTTCATGACAGTTTGTGCATATAATTATGGGAACCACTGATAATTAATATATAGAAAATAGTAACACTTAAGTGGCTTCAAATTATTAGTTATGAGTTATTTTATGCATCTCTGTAAATTCAAAATATCTGTTATCTGCTTTGTCTTGATAAACTTTTTCTTAATTCTTAAGATACTTCAATTCTGAAAAATATTTTAAATGTGTTCCAGAATTGTCTAGGAAAGATCAAAAGACATGTTCTTTAACTTAAATTCAATATATTTGATTTCTGTTAAAATTTGAAATTAGGTGGAGATTTCTAGTGAACTCTTGTGATTTTATTTTTTTCTTCTACATATTACTGGGTCATGATAGACACGAGCAATAAAACTGTCACTTGAGGATACTATTGTATGGCTGCATGACAAGCTCTTTCCTGCCCTGAGAAAATGGCTTTCTCTTTTTTTTGTGTTTGTTCTATGCTCATCAGTGCAGAGATCCCAGCAACACAGACAGTTTTGTGTGTTCTGTTGAACTCTCCAAGTGTGCTCTATAAAGGTGAAAAGATGGTGTGCTTTCTAAGAAAAGTGCATGATGATGACCTTGGAGGTAAATAGATATTTTTTTTCCCCCCTAAGATGGAGGGGATTTCACTCTTCACTACTTTTAGAAGCAGCATGTCTCCCTAGATGGGTTTTTGAAAAATACCTTACTAGCCTTACTTGTCACCAAAGACAAACATTGGGATGCTGAGGATGGGAACAGTAAGGCTTTTAAATGAAGAATGAAAAAGCCCCAAAGCCCTATGTATCAACCTCTTTCCAGAGCACTCGTTTGCACAGTGTCAGTCCACCTTCTTTTCCCGTGTCTTTCCTAGAAAGATTTAGGCTCTGGCTGTCCAAAATCAACTCAGGCTCTAGATGCCTTTGGGAAATGCCAGGAAAAGCCAAGGATTCTGGTGTCAGCTTCATGCATGGAGCCTGCAGGCAGCGGGCACCTCCACCAGCAGGTAGGTGACTGCAGCTCCCAGCGCAGAGGGCTGTGCTGCTCTTGGGCTTTGGGCAGAGAGGCTCTGGGCAGATGCCCCAGCCCAGCTGAATGCAGCTATGCACAAATACTCTGAAAAGCAAACGTCTTGTGCTCAGAGCTGAGCAAGCCTGTGGGTGTCTGAGAGCAGCGTGGATGTTGTCAGCGTTTGAAAGCACAGACCGGGCAGACTGAGAGGGCCATTATGCAAAAAGGTAATAGATAATACAGCACTTGTTGGTCACACATGCTGGGAGTACCAGAAACTGGAGAGCCTGTTGCTGCTCTAAAGGACTTCCCCAGCCCCCAGCTGATGAAGAGCTCTGTTAATGAATGGAAAACTTTCATTAACAAGTTGTCTCCTTTAAAAACCCACCGAAGTCGCAAAGGATCAGAATAGCATTTGGCATATCATTAGTACACCAGCAATAAGCCTTAGAAAATCTCAAGAATTGCTCCATGCAGTTCAACAAAAATACTTTAGAATTTGGGCTTTTTTTCTTTGGTAGCTTGTGCCCCTTCGGGCTCTTAATTTTCTTGGTATCTGTGCAGACCCTTTCCATATTTTCCAAACCTCCCCCCACCCCTGCTCAATAGCTAATCTGCTAAATTCATGCTACAACTGCTTCACTGAGTGCAAGCCTTGTTCTGCCCACTTGGTACCAGCTTTGTCACTGTGCAGTATTTTTCAGCTGTTGGTGCTCATTACCATACAGCTGGTATTTAGAGGAGAGAGGGAAGCAGGCAGAAGCTTTACTGTCTGCAACTATAAGAAGCTCTTTTGCAAATGGGGTACTGGCAGATGGGACGTGTGTTCAAACGAGTTTTGCTGATAACAGACTGCATTAAAAATCATTCCCAGAAAGTCTAAGGTCAGCCCCATGAATTCAGAACTTGAGAGGTATTCAGCTTTTGGAAGACCTTTATAGAATATTAATTAACCCCAGTCCATGAAAGTGACAAATGGATTGTTTGCAGAAATGTTAGATGCTATCCTGCTGCTCCCACTTTATGGTTCATTTCCATTACCATCTCCTGATTTGGTTTGTGGAGGTTTGCTAAACACCACAGGACTGTATATGGTGTTCCTGGTGTGGGCCATTGACAGAGAAAATGAGTGAACAAGTAGTAAAATCCCAGATCTCATGAAAGGAAAAATAATTTTCCTTTAGATGTTACGACTGAAGTTCACATTATATACAACTGTATAAACCTTTGCCAGAAGCCACCTCTTTATATCCACATGGAATTGATTCTCTTGCTGCAACGTGGGGAGTTCTGCCCTGGCTGAAGAGATAATTTTACAAAAGTTTGTGCCTGGAGCTGGTACATCTTCTGGTTGGATCTTTTACTGTAGCTGGGAAGCTTTTGGCCATACGGGCTGGTCTTCCAGGCCTGAAATGGAAGCAGGAGATGCTGAGGCTAAGTGCAAGCTGAGAACAGATGTTCTGCATCTAGATGTTGATGTTAATCATTTACAGTCTGAAATACAAGGTAATTGGTATGTGCTAGCACAGCTCTGCACGGCTCTGGAGCATGGCCCTTGTAACAGGATCATCAAAGTCCTGGCTTCCTCCTGGAATTCCATGTATTTTGTGCAGTGCTCTGAACCCCCTGGGATGCTCAGGGGTGACTTAAGCAGTTGCCTGGCACAGATGGAGTGCTCTGACAGCTGATGCTGGATGAAAACACCCGTGGGTTAACATCTTTCAGAGTACCCACACTGGCTCTGACATTTCTTCCTGACCCTCCAAGAAGCACCAGAGTGCTTTGTTCCTGGGTGACTTGGTCTAGGTGCCCCTGCTCTGGCAGGGGGGTTGGACTAGATGATCTTCTAGCTCCCTCCCAACCCCTGACACTCTGTGATTCTGTGAGCCTAGGACAATGGCAATAGCCTCACTAGTGCTCTCAGAACTACTCGTTCTCCTTCCCTTTCCCCCACCACAACTGTATTGCCTGGGGAACTGGGAGGTGCTGCCTGTAGCCATGAGCCTGGCAGCGAGGCAGTGTCTGTGGTGTTGGGTCTGCAGCACAGCAAACCAGTGCAGTTCCTAATGCCAGCACCTGCAAGTCAGAAGATGAGCTCTGATTCCATACCTACTAACACATTGTGTATGACATAAGCCAGGCTTTGATGTTCTGGAGAGAAGAAATCAAACTGAGATGCTGCTTTTTCTCTTTGCCCAGAGTTTTATTTGAAGAGTAGTTGCACAGCAAACAGAGGTTTGCAAGGACAACACTGTTCAGCTGCAAGAGACCATTACAGCTTTATAGTGTGAGTTCTGCAGTTGGAAAATGTGATGCAAAGACTTTTGCTTTGAATGAGTCAGCGTGACCATGTTTAAAACATTGGTAAAACTGAAGATTTAAGGTGGGGCTTTTTGTGTGCTTCAAGCTGTGAGTTAAATACTGTTCACTGGGCTTTCACATTTTAAGCATATTCACGTTGTGTTTGGCAAGAGTGAAGTGCAGAATTCACTAACAGCAGCTTGTTCGTGTTCTTTAAATCAAATACAGTCGATTACAATTCTTGATGTGTATCAAAAGAAAAACGATGGCCAAAGTAAGACTCTGTTGCAATAGGGAAAGTTCCCTTCCACCCCTGAGTTTATGAACTCCCAACACTTTGCTTTTGCACATCTGCCTTAAAATCCAGTTACACAAAAAGCCAAGAAGAGGTCATGAACAGCTGCCATCTTCCAGCATGGCTGGCTGGAGACTGTATTTGCACACCTCTGCCTTCCCCCCACCCTCCTCCTTTCCCCTTCCTTTCCAAGCACTGCTGCTCCACCACAAGTTGTTTCCTCCCTTCAGCTTTGCTGGCATAAGGATCTTGTAAATGCTCTGATTTGCTTTAGGCAAAGCTAGTTAAATTTAAAAGGCTATCAGAAGTGATTGAAGCTACCTGGAAAACCTTTGCATGGAGGAGATGAAAGAGCAGCAGAGCTCTAAGGTCAGTAACCTCTTGCAGAGAGGTGATAGAATACTCGAGGGTGAAACATGTTTAGCTGTGGTGCATGCAGAGCATTCCTGCCCCCACCAGTGTCTGCCTGTGCCAGTGCTGCTACTTCGATGAGAAGTGTGTGCTGGAGGTTGCAGAGACACTGGCTTGGCTGAAATCCATGCCACTGGAAACACCAGCCCCCTGTGGTTGCTGGTGCCCTGCTGGTGCCAGTTCTGGCCTTGCTAGAGCCAGCAGAGCTCCCATACGGGCTGTGGGGCACTCGGCCAGAGAAGCCTAGCCACTTCACATGGGTGATTGGCACTAACCCACATCAGTTTGCCTCAAGTGGGTTTAGAAACCCTCCTATGGATTGTTCCTTTGGTTCTGCAGTGGGGCAGTAACATCTTCCCACACAGCAGCTGCTGTGGTGGCAGTGGGAGCATCGCTGTGCCCAACCCTGTGCCTTCCAGCCAAGGAGATGCTTCCTGGGAAGTGAACAGAGATGAAGACTCTACAAGTGCATTTCAGCCATCCTTTTAGGTGAACTCAGAAGGGTAACTTTAGGTAAATTAAGAAGTGTAACTGTAAATTCACCTGGTGGCTTGTTCCTGCGTGCCAGAAAGCACTGGGGACTTTGCAGCTTGTGAATAGGTGGTAACAGGGAACTTGATCATCATGTGTGATTTCAATGTTAATTTGAATTCAGTTCATGTGTAAAACTGAGTCAGTGGGAGTATTTGGCCAGTAAGTAATTTAAGCTTTTGCTGTAAAAGGAGTCAGAATGTCTAGATAAGTTTTTCACACTAAATACAAAATCATTAGGTTCATGGTACAAATTAGAATGTCCAGATCTATGATGTCCTCTCTGTATTTGTGGTAAGGATTCTCAAGTGACTGAGACTTATGAGAAGCAAATTACATCTTTAAAGTTGTCTAGAGCCACCTCTTGGAAAGCTTTTTGCATGTCTCTACCTTAAATATTTTGAAAAAATATATAGAATTCCTTTGCATTATAATAATTTTTACAGGTGTGTGCTTTATTCCATGTTATTTAAGAAGTACTTCATGTGATTACTGCTGTTTGCCTAATGACCAATTAACATTTAGGGCTTAGAATTAATAGATCTGAAGAGATTGTGAGATCTTGGGATCTCTATCTTCGGCTGTTACACTCTCTACACGTCAGTTCAGTGATGAAGCTTGTGTCAGAATCTGAAGTGTCCTTAAGGTAATGGACAATCTTGTATTAAAGACTCAGAGATGCTCTTAAGGAGCAGCCAGACAGCATCCACTGCTCTGCGTGCAATAAATGAAGTTCCTCCCTGAACCTCGTCCCACTAAAGGTATTTTACACTGATTTGTTTCAGAGGACTAATGATAAAACCTTCTGTGAAAGAGCAATGGTGCAGTTATCTATGGCAACTGAAAACAGTGGAGAAATCAATGTAATGAGTAATCAACATCTGAAGCAACTGACTAGCAATGAGACCACATGAAAGCCGGTTTTCAGTGAAAGGATGGAAATTACTGAAGCTTCACAGTGTTCAGAGATGTGGTTCTTTCTTTGTTATGCTGGGGTCCCGGGTCTCCCACACTGGATGCCTCATTGTGTTTGCAACCCGCAGGCAAAACCAAAGCTGTCAGTTAGTGACAACAGAGAATGTCCTCTTGAAGTTTTCCCTTGTTTTTTAAAGTAATAACTCCTGTACTAAAAGGCTTTTAGCTCATTTTTCCTGTTGGGAATAGTTCTGCTTTGGAGAACTCTGCTGATGGCCCTTCGGCACGGCCGGACAAATTGTCCAACCCAGTGAATTAAACCAGTAAAAAACCAACCCAACCCAGAAACAAGGCATCAGTCCTGCATCCCCGCAGTCTGTGGTAGCAGGTGTACTTCACACTCAAGAGCTCAGTGATTAATCACTTTTGATGCTTAATACTCAATTAGGAAACCTCCTCAAAAAAACAAGAGGCAAATTAAAATAATTGGGATATCGTTGCAGAGTTAGCCCTCCATGTGCATTGTTGAACAGAAGTATACCCAGATGTAGGGCAGGTGGAAATGCCATTAGTCAAGGTGTACCTGCAGCAGTGTGTGAGCCCTGAAGGGAGGTGGTTAGTGGCTTTATTCACCACGTTTGCAATAGCAGGCTTTGATGATTGATTGATTGATTATTTAGTTTTACATTGGTGCTGCTTTCTTTGGTTTTACTTGTTCAGGTACCAAAGAGCTGTCCCTAACTTTGGTTAAATACAATTCTTAGATGCTGTCTTGTGAATATATCCTTGGTTATTTTTGTCTTGCTTCAGGTCTTGAGCAATCTCTGCAAGTACCTTTGGGTTACATAGAACCTTTAATAATAATTCAGAATGGAATTATACAGCCTGTTCCTATCAAGTCTTTTCAAAAGGGGTTTTAGCATAATCCTAATGGGTTTACTATTCCCTCATTTGCCTATGACTAGTGACTGTTTCAGTCCTTTCTGTTCCTACATCCTACATTTGTTCTTAGGAGAGAAGGAAATACAATCCTATTAGTTTTGCAGATGTATGGAGGGAAAGCTGAATCAAATTGATAGATTTGGGGTTTTTTTTCAGCATATCATGATTTCCAGAAAGTGCAGGGTGGATGCAGAGTGTCAGAGAAGTCAGCCTGAAGGCCTGCACTGAAACAGAGTACCACAGGGAGCAAGCTGTTCTCTGAGAATTATGTTGATAAAAGAATTGAAAATGGCCTTAATTCAAAATTGGAAGTGCAAAGAAACAAATAGCTTGTCCCATCTGAAGACAAGATGAGAAATGGTAAAATACACTCAATTTGTGAAACAGACAAATTATGATGACAGATGTCTGCTGTGAATAATGTAAAGCACTTGCTCTGGTCCATATTAGTTGCAGCAGTGTGTACCAGGAAGAGTACAGCCTCCACTGGCTGCAAGGCAGGGATTTCCAGAGGCCTTGAACCTACAGAGAATAGATTGATTCTGGTCAGCTGAAAACATCATCTGAGGAGGAATTTCTAATTGACAGCCGTCGTGGGTTCAGCTGGTTCCGAAGCAGAAAGATAATCAGCTTCTCTTAGTTACAGAGATGTCCTGTTGCAGTGTGTGCTGAGTATCAGATGAAAATGCTTATCTGGCAGCATGGGTTAGCAGCCAGAAAATGACCTTTGGTGTGACACCCTGTCCATGGGTAGCCAAGCTCCCTGGTAATCCACTCAGGTGCATAGTTGACCTTTTTACCCTGGGGAAATGGGTGAGGAGCAGCAGTAAAATTATCACTATGTGGTCTTCCTGGTCTCTCTAGTTGTCATGATTTCAGAGAAAACAAATTTGTCTTCCCAAGTTGGCTATAATCTAGGTGCAATATGTCATTGCAGAGCAAGACCAACACAGAAAAAAGCTGTACTGTCTGAAGCAGTGCTTCTCATGCTGGTGAACGTGGTGGTGAATTTACTTGATGCTTCTGCCTCACTAAGGAGATCTGTTATTTCGATCTTCTCAATGCCACCAGATTCAAAATGGTTAAGTTTAAACCATTTAAACCAATGGTTAGGTTTTAACAATTAAAAATGGTTAAGTTTTACACTGCCTATCCTACCTACCTGCCTTTTACACTGCCTTTAACCTACCCTCTGGGGAATACCAAAAAAGTATTCAATTCACTTGCAGTAAATTCTTTCAGAAGGAATATAAGAATTCTAAGATCTTCACGTGTCTATTTCTCAACAAAAATCAGGACAGGCACTTTTGGAAATCTCAATGTGAACCTTGTTTTTCTTCTCTCTTCCGTGAGGACGAGGGGAACAGTAGGACTGCACTTTCAGCCCTTCTAGCACAGCACCAGTTGATTCTCTGTGGGAGTTGTCATATTTCTTATCCATTAAAGCAGACTCCTTAATAGCTCCTATCACAGTCAGGCAAGCTTTAGAAGTTGAGAGCATCTCTTCTGAGACCTGGTATTACGCATCTAATTCAGACAAGTATGTCTTGCAATCACGATGGCATTGTTTCCAGAGAAAATACAGGAATGATCCTTTCCTCTCTGACACATCAAAGCCCAGCTCTTTGGAGGGCTGAATCTCCTGGCAGGAAGGCAGTGGTGAGATGTGTTTCTCAGCTGTGCAGCAGGCAGTGCACCAGAGCTGGCTGGGGACCGTTGTACCGGCCATCAGCAATTAGCTGCACGTTCCTGACAGAAGCTGCTGTTTGATGGCTTGCCTTTGTGAGGGGAGCTGCATGGGTTGTGTATGTGCTTTACAGTGCTTTTGGGTATTGAAGCTCAAAGAATCACAGCATCACAGAGTGGCAGGGGTTGGAAGGGACCTAGAAGATCATCTAGTGCAACCCCCCTGCCAGAGCAGGGGCACCTAGACCAAGTCACCCAGGAACAGATCCAGGGGGGTCTGGAATGTCTCCAGAGCAGGAGACTCCACACCCTCCCTGGGCAGCCCCTGCCAGGCTCTGCCACCCTCACTGGGAACAAGTTTGTCCTTGTGTTTCCCCTAAACCTCTTGTGCTCCAATTTACTCCCATTGCAGTGATTTTTTCTTGAGGAAAAGGTACTATCCTAACAATCTGCAGACAGCAGCATGGTTTTAAAAAGGCAAGGTAGCATACATCACCTGAGGAGCTTGTTGCTTTTGAGTAGGAAGCTTCCCAGGGCTGGTCCGCACTGGAAAAAAAAGGTCTGTCTAAACCAGAGAAATCACTACTGGAGGTTTTGTTTTGTTTCATCAGATAGTGTTATTTGTGCTATGGAAAATAAGTGAGGGAATTGCAGGCTGCAGGTAAGGACATGGGTCACCTTGACTGTGGAAACACACACTGTGGTTCCAGGGAGCCAGGTGAATGCTGCTTTGGTGGCAGTGATTGGCATGGCTGCCTTGCCTGTCGTTTCCATCTGGCATGGAGAGCAGCACCTGAGGCAGGACCACCCCAGTTGGGTACAGCTGCTTTTCCCATTGATGTTGGACAGGCCCCAGCACTGGGAGGTGGGAGTTTTGGCCTTGGCAATGGGGAGAAGCTTTGAAGCCAAAACAGATTTTGTATCTTCTTTCCCCAAAGGCCTTTTCTCTCATTTCAACTTGAGTTGAAGCTACAGGGGAGAACCCAGTCTGCTGTCTTTTGTCCCTGTTGTAGTGGTGACATAAACTGTTGGCTGTGGTATTTGCTTTGCAGTGAGAGCCACTATCTGTTTAAAAATCTTCAGTTTCTACAAATGTATTTAAGATCTGAAGCAGCATTTTTAAGAACCAAAATGCCATTTTTATTAAAATGCAAGGTTATAATAATGCCTTTCTGGTTGGCAAATAACTGATTTACACCAAGCCACAACTTAAAACGTTGTCCTTGGAACACTGTGAATACAAAACTGTATTCTTTCCTATTCCGTGTGTAGGAGGAAGCCATCATAATTGCAGCTACAATGAAGTGGTGGATTTTGACATTTTATTAAGGTTTGGACATGTAATCACTCTTCAGTGTTGTGTTCAAAGAAGCTTCTGCAGAGAATAGCAGAAAATTATCATGCACTGATAAGGGAGGGAAGCGTGCACTGAACTTCAGACTTAGGCTCTTGTTACCTGTTCCCTCCATTCCCAGTTGTCTTTGTGGCTTCTGAAGTTTTGAGAGTAAAGTTACCATTCATTTTCTGGAACTAAAAGGACATAAATAATCATGGTGGAATTCAGATGTGACACAGGGTTAACAATAAGTATAGAAATTCTTTGCTCTCAAAAGCAAAATTAATATTTTTCCCTACTACTTCCTTGTGATTTCTTTTCCAAACCTACAAGAATTTATCTGTCTCTGACCATCAGCTAAGGTTCATGTGTTAAATTTTTTTTGTGGTAAAGCTCTTCTATGTTGTTTAAATATTAGCATTAAAATTGGGGTTCTGGTTATAAACAAAATCTCTTTCTTTTCTGCAGTTACTTGTGTAATTACTATTTTGAGGACTTTACATAAAAATATTTGTGCAAGTTGTGTTATGCACACCTGTTGTTGCAAGAAACTGTTCAGAGCTACAATGGAAGGGAAATTATGGGGTAAGAGGAGCTTCCTCATTGCAATAAAAGTATTCCCCATTTAAATAAAACCCCATTTTTAGTGATTAAAGAAGTATTCAAACAAATCTACTGTGTTCAAATGAGTAAGAAACTTCCACCTCATGTCTGCTGCAACTTAAAAAAAAAAAGAAGTTTATTAATATGAATTGGCTAAACAGGTGGGAGAGGAATTGCCTATTCTGGTTATTTACCAATAAACACGTTTAAGAAAGAAAGAGGGGGTGGGGGATGGGATTACACAGGACAAAAGGAAGATCAGGTATTCAAACAGGGGTTTTAAATAAGACAGAGAGAGAGAGAAGGTCATAAATTCTTTGTACTGTCTTTGACTTTGTACTTTTTTGGTATATTTGAACTCTCCCTCCCAGGATTTTTTTTCCTATTGCGGGTTTCTGTACATGAGTGGATTTCTTAAAGAGCTTGCAGATACAGGCTTTAAAGGTGTCCTTCAATCAGACAGCTCATGTCCTAAACTTCTGTAAGCAGATCAGGCTTTGTCAAAGGTTTTGATTATTTTGTGTGTATCTGTATTGCCTAAGCATGGTCTGTGATGTAGCTTTACCATATTATCCTTCACTCTCCATTCAGATGCTATCTGTGGCAGCTCATACCTTTACAGGCCAATCCCATGGACCATGAACATGCCTTCATGAGAGCATGCAGAGGTGTTTGGTTAAAGAGAGTGAGTATGGCAGCCTCTGCCAGAGTACTTGTCACTGCACTGATAGTCTGTGTGGAACAGCTTTGCTGCTCTAGCCATAGCTTTTGTGCTTTGAAAAGTCCCAGTTTTTACCTGCTGTTTCTCATCCAGCCAAGCCATTACAGCTAAGCTGGGTGAAGAGCAGTTTTGTTGGCAGAGAGCTCAGATCCAGTCTTAACATGAAGCTGTAGCAGCTTGAGACACTCTTTCTTCAGCTGTTAGCAGGCACTCTGCTCCCACAGCACAGCTGGCAGAGGGAATATGCTCTGCTCCCCAGCCAGGCTCTGCAAAATCCAGGGGCTTAGTGTGCACTGCAGGCCTTGATAAGCAGGGGTCTGAGTCTTGCAGCTTGTTTGCCTGGGTAAGCCCAGCACATGCCCTCTGTGCAGGGGCAGTGCCATCTCAAGCCTCTGTCAGAAGGAAATGGGTACTTTCAATAGCTAGCCTGTGCCAGCCTGGCCTGTTTGACTGGAGGTGGGTGAGGTCAGGCTGTTTGCACAAGCCCTGCTTGGCTGGCAGGGGGCTGCAGAGGAGAGGGTGGCAGATGACTGAGGCAAGCCTGCTGCCACCTGGGGCACAGTGGGCACTGCTTCCACTCCCACACAAGTAACTGTGTCAGCATGGGAGGTGGCTGCAGGCTTAGGGAAGGTCTGTTGGTGTTGACACAGCAGGAGCAAGGGCCTGGTTGTAAAATCATCTTGTGAATTGGCACGGCAGGGCCAGCTTTGTGGAAGCCTGTAGCAGATGTTGCATTGATCAGTGGAATGTGCATCTTCCTCAATACAAGGTAGTTGGTTTTGAAGGTGAAATGTGTATGTAGGTGCAAATGCACATCATGGAGAGTATCTGAGCAGACTGATTTCACTGAAAAACCTTCCCATCAGTCCCCAAACTCAAGAATAAAACATGGCTAGGGTTTCTGTCTCTGGTGTATGACTCTATGCCTGCAGAACAAAAATGCTGTTTCATGTGTTTGGCCTGAGCAGCAGTGGGGGGATCACTGTGAGTGTGTTGCAGAGCATGTCTCCAGGGGCTCTGAAAACTTTACCTGCTAGTTCTTGCTGCTGCTCCTCACTCCTTCTCTGCCCTGGCTCACCAACTGAGAATGCAAAGGACTGTAAATCCAAGTCTGCACTGCACTGCTGGTAGCTGTCTGCCAGCAGACCTGCTGGATATTTACTAACGTGCAGTTCTTCCCAGAGCTTAGCCCTCCTGGGTATCTGTCCTGTGAGCAGGCTAGGGAGAGGGCCAAGGGATGCTGCACAGTCACATGTAGCAGGGTTGGAAACACAACTTGAGACTACTTAAAAAAAGGAAAACAGAAAAAGATAAGTTAGACCAAAAACTTGTTTGCTCAACTAAGTTGTCTTTTGAACTGAATAAATGAAATGTGTTTTAGTAATGCTATCTACATATCTGTTCAAAGTACTTGTGGAACAGGCTCCCCATGGAGGTTGCACAGTCTCCTTTAGAGACATTTCAAAGCCTCCTGGATCTGTTCCTGTGTGGCCTGCCCTGGCAGGGGGATGGACTCTGATCTCCAGAGATCCCCTCCAGCCCCTGCTGTTCTGTGGTTCTGTGACCTGGCCTGCCCATCACACAGTAGGGCTGGTGCTTGTGTGTGGTTGTCCTGGTTTGAGTGAGAACTGAACACAGTTCTGTCCAGTGATTTTACTTTTCAGCTCAGGGTTTCTAACTAGCTGCACTTTCTGAAGTCAGCAGCATGTTTTGCAGACGGTGTCTGCTACTAGCAGTGAGAACACCTCATGTTTAGAGTTACTACCAAGGGTACCAAGGCCACTGCTAGAATTTGTGTATCACACAGGGGGTGCAGAAAGTGACAAACCTCACCTGCAGGGAGGAGTGGACAGGACAGGGGACCCCAAACTGACCAACGAGGTGTTCCAGCCCCTATACATCATATAGAAAGCTCAGGGTTCCAGAGGGTCTCTCTGGGAGAAAATGTGGAGAGCAAAGCACACTAGCTGAGCTGGCAGGATAAGCAGGCTGGCTGGTGGGTTAGGCTCTGGGCTCAGGTTGTTGGTGTTCTTCCTCTCAAGGGGTTCTCCCCCTCAGAGCACCCAGCAGGACTCTGTCCATCCTGCCTTTGGTCCCAGTCAGTGTGTTCCTGACCCCAGAGCCAGCATCCAGCTCCTGAACACAGCTCTGTCTGCTGCAGGGCCCAGTCTGGGACTGTTCCTTTGCCAACTCCACACACCAGTGACAGTGATGGCATTACCATCAGGAGGTTGGGTTTGCTACTGGCTTTGTACATACTTGTATGTATTCCATTATTTTCATTCAATTGTTCTAGTTTCCTTTTCTAATCACTAAGTCTCTCTCCCTTATTCCTTTTCTCTTCCCCCTTGGGGAGGGAGGGGAGTTAAAAGAGAGTGTCTGTTATCAGTCTGGGGGCTGCCCTGGCCCTAAACCCTGACAGTGGTAATGAGCTGGGACTGACAGTACAGAAGAAGGTCCTGTAACTGCAGCAGTGAGTAAGAAACACAATTTTACAGCAGATTTCTTAATGTTGGATTAAGTAATTTGCCTCTAGAATTCCTTGAAAAGGCAGGTATGCCACTCTTTGCAGGTATCACCTTCAGGAGTTGTTAATGGTTAAAGCAGCAGTCATGGGGATCTGTAGGATTTTTGTTCAAATCCTGGCAGTACCATGAGTTCCCAGAAGAACTCAGATCACTTATCCTACCAGTAGGGAATCCAATGTAATTTGGCTTCTGTGAGTCTGACCAGTTGGTGCTGTGAACATGTCATCTTCCAGCTCAGCTGTGTTGGCTGAATAAGCTGCCACCCTTGGGGCTACTTGCAGGTATTTGTCCTGTGTCCTGCCAGCAGACTTCTGCTGTTTCAGATCTGCCACTTAAGCTGCTAATGTCATCACTTCTTAGCCTGTTTAAGGGGAAAAAAGTGCATTTATTGCCAAAGGTCTGCTACTATATATAGTTGTAGAAGGCAACTTAGCTCACTGAAATAGGTTAAGCAGGGCAGAGTAACCTCTTGTGGTACAGCTATCCTGAAGAGGATATGCCCAAGGCTTTCTATGCTGAGAGTTGGTTTTGACTAGTTTGTTTCAGAAAAGCTTCTGAAAGGTACACTCAGTCCCTGTCTCACAGGGAAGGAGATCTGTAGGAAGGTGTGGGTGTTTCATTAGAAGGAGATGGCAGTAGGCATGAGGAATGTTTGTGGAGCAGACAAAATTCAGGTCTGGGTTTTTTCTGCGTGTAAAACATGTTTGATTGTTAGTGGTCATCTTCCTGTAGATTCGAGAATGGGTTTTGAACTGGAGAAATCACAGTATTCCCTGTTCCTGAATGACTGCTTTCCTTGTTGACTGCAGTTTTCTACTGCTGTGGCCTCAAGTCATCCTCTCTGGTCTGTATAGAGGCATCACTGTGGAAAGCGTGCAATTGCAGACTTGCTGTTTGAAGCCATTGCCCCAGGGTTTCTTTACAACCAAAAGGTGGAAAGGGCAGCATGAAGACAGAGTCTGATTCCTAGCCAGGTTTTTAGCCCTTTCCTCCTTTAGGTTCCTTGAGGTCTCAGCTGGTGAGCCCCTTGCTCCATCCAGTCCCACTGAGCTGGGGTCTCTACCATACCTCTAAGTATGTAGTTCTTACTTTGAAAGGCTGATCTTATTACAAGGAATATTTATGTTATTTGACAAAGCCCTTATTACACACATTCTCTTCCTTTCTAGCCTCCAGATCACTCCCCAAAATTGCTAACAAATACATTAGGAGCTCCTTAAAATTGGTTTAACATGAAGAAGAAAATATATTATATTCTGTTACTAGTTTAATGCAGATCAAGATAATATTCTCACCTCATTCCCACAGGCCTTGGAAGGAATAATGCAATTCCTTACTGGCGTCCATACAGATAAAAGGTTGTATAATTGCATTATATGGAAACTACTGCAAGCTGCTTCTCTTTTCCCTTTCATTTCAAAACATTTTGAAGACAACTAATGCTAGGGGCAGGGGGACTGAACATCTGAGCACTGGGAAGTTTTTCTTAGCTGTGTGCTCCTCCAGAGTCTTTCTGAGAGCTGCAGTTTTATTTTGGGGAGATGAAAAGCTGGAAGAAGGTTTAGAAAGACCTGTCAGGGGCACAAAGTAGTTAAATGCATTCCTGAAATTCTTGTGTTGTCTGGAAGGAATCGGCTGATAATTTTTTGCAGGCTGAGGTTTTCATTGGGCAGGACCAGATTTATTCAGCTCTAGATGTTCCTGGTCAGAGTTCACGTTAGAAAGCATCAGATGGATTTGTGACAGGGACCCAGCTGGATGATACTACAGCAGCCTTTGTCCATTGAATTGCAAACTACCCTCAAAAACATTTTCTTGACACAGTCAGCTGCCTGGTTGCATGGTGGGATCTTGTTTGGAGACCAGCTGCATATTCTGCTTCATGAAGTGCTCGGTCTGGCAGTACCTCAGTAGAGGGAAGATGAACTGTATGTGAACCGTTTATTGAGATCACCTTTGAGCACAGATTCTCCTTGGGAGCTGAAGACACTTTGCTTCCTTATTTTGCATTTTTAGGTAGATAAAAAACTAGAGAAATACTAACTGCCAGATGCAGATAAAGAAAATAACCTTTCAAAAGATGAGAGGATGGGTTCAACCTGCTGGTTGTTCTCAGAGCCTTTACAACTACTCCTCAGACTGCTAACCCTGTTAGCATACTTGAGCATCTGCTCAACCTGTGAGTTAGAGTTCCATTTCCTTTTGGAATAAAAGTATAGTTTCTGTGTGGGGAGGAGGGGGCGTTATGATTGGTTTCTTGCCTTTTCTTTTTTTTTCCCTGCTGTGATGAGATTTCTTTTGCTACAGTCATCTCTTTAACCTTGGTGTACGATGGCTCTGCTTAGAGAACAGCTTTAGGATCACAGCTCTCCAAAACAGATACCTTTTAGATTGTAATAGATGTCCCCTGCAAATGGAAAATGAAAATTCCTGGAAATGGGAAATGAATTGGATTTTCCATGTCTTGGAACTGTTGACCCATGCTTCAGATCAATGCAGGCTCTGTCTGAGTCTTCCTTTTTTCTCTTTGCCACATTTAGTGTGTAGCACTGAAGAGCTAACCCAGCTCACTATTCACATTCCTTTGGCTCTTTTCAGAGCACAACACAGGATGGCCAGCTGTCTACCTGCTGTAAAAGGGAAAAAACCCCAAAAAGATCCATTCTTAAACTGGAGGCATGCAATATAGTAATGTAACTAGCTGTTGTGAACAGGAAAGTTTTAGCTTTTAACTCAGTAGTCTGAAGTACCTAAAATCCCTCTCTGAGTTAAGGAAAGTTAGTATCTTCTGCTGTATTTTTTCCCTTCGCAGGTTGATTGCTGAATCTAAACTTGAGTCTGCTGGATTCCTTCTTAAATTAGATTTTTACCAAACTTAGTAAATATTAGCATCTTTTTCATAAGGCATATGAAAGACTGTTAAAAAAAACCACCAACAAAGCAAAGCTTTGCTAGATGACTTGTGAGCAGGTAGTGTTCTCGTGCCCACTCAGGTTAGGGTGAACACCTGAATTTTTTCAGTCTTGCATAGCAGAGAATAAGAGTTCTCATTGTAATGCTGCATGCAAATCCAGAGCCCACCCAGTGTTCCTTAACACGGGGATTTCAGATCATTTGTAACCAGGAGAGACTCCAAATGAAGTTTGCCAGAAATCTGGTAGGAACTAACAGAAAAGAGCCCTTCGTATTGGTCAGCACAGCCTAGGAGCTCCTAATCCCTCGGGTGATAGTGGTCTGCCTTCTAATTTTAGCCTCAGTTTGCAGTTATTGCAGAGTACAATAGACTGGGGGGGGGGGAATCTGCATTTTAAAGCAGTTTTTGAAGAACAGTGCAGGCATGAGTCATACCTGTCCCTGCAGGCCCTAAAAAAGCTGTCGACAGTTAGCTGGGAAGAAGTGTATTTAAACTTTGTTCTTGCCAATTGAAATCACTGTATTCAAAAGCATGAATGAGGTTGTAGTATTCCATTAAGACTGTTTTTATCAAATTTTAATGAGGAAATATACAAGCAGCAAATGAGTTCTTCCCAGAATCATCTTCTTAATCAAATATTCCTAAACATTGACTGTGATTTGACAAGGGACAAAAGCAAACATTTTCCAATCTTGTGCCAAGGGGGAGTTGAGCTAACAAGTGCATTTAAATGCCTGCACAGAGACTGAAATGTGGGCTGGTAAGTGAATGCTCTGGTCAGTGGCTTGGGGGGTGTTTTGCTGGAAGGAGATAGTGACAGGGGGATTATTCTGATCTGGCCAGTTTTCAGGGTGCTGGTTTGCTCTGCACAGGGAATTAGACTAAAGGGAAGAGACACCATGTGCAGAGCTCTTGGGGAAGGTTAAATTCCAAGGAGCCTAAGGCACTCTGCACTTCAATTCCTGCCAACTGATCAGGAAGCAGAGACTTCTTCTAAATGCCAGAGTGCAGACTGGTGCCCTTGTACTCCTCCCTCCCCCTTCTCTTCCCACTTCCATCCAGTCTCTCCCTGACACAGCAGCCAGACCGTGATGGTTCCTTTCTGTTGCTGTGAAAACAATGGGCACACATAAACCAGTTTGGCACTGGTTGAATATTAGAGATGGAATACGATAAAAGTAAAGTTGGGGGAAAAAAACCCAAACCCTGGAGATCTGTCAGAACATCATTGGCATCATTTTAGCAATGTTAGAGTTATTAACATGCTTTAGTAGTTGCTTTCAGCAAAAAAGAGAAGGAGTAGGAATTAGGAGGTACATTTGCACAAGCTTTATTGTAGAATCTTTAATTCCTCTTCCCCTCTACTAACTTCAAATGAGAGTTTGTAATTTTTTTTTGCATCTTTCTAGAATATTAAAATAGTTTAAGATGCAAAGAATAAATTTCTTCAAACAGCCACATTGGTGACTTGGACTATTTCTAGACATTTTGCTTTGTAGTGTTTCATTTTTTTGGTAAATCAGTGACAATAGATGGGCCATTTCCTTCAGTAATTGGATTTTTGAAATACTGAGAGTCTCCATAACATTACAAACCTTAAAACTATGGTTGCCATCTAATTTTGTGGTTACAAGTGAATGGAACAGCAGGCCAAAAATTTCTGAAATCTGTAATCTGCTCCATCCTGTCTATAAATAAGAAACTCGTAAGTTTCATACCCCAGGAATTCAGATAACTGACTTGCTGTTTATCCCACAGTGAATGGATGGGTTTTTCTTATCTAAATAATGCTAAAATCAGTAGGGGGAAAAAAAAAATATTAAAAAAATTAGCAATTCTTATTCCTCTTGTCTGGATGAGGGACTCCTTCCCCTGAATTATTCAGTGCTACATTTCTTGTGGATGCAGGCAACACGTTGTGTGGTTTCTAGACTGGAAGCACCTGTTCAGGGAAGAGTTTGTTGAGATGGGGCAGGTTTGCTGACCTGCTTGCTCTGCCCCTAGCCCCTTCTGCCATGAAATTGCACAGGGTAAGGTTAATGACAGTGGGTTAGCAAGGCTTCAAAGCATCTGGTGTGACCCCAGCATGCCTGGCATTCCTTTCTGCTGTGCAAAGGTTTGGCATCGATCCCCCTGTGGCTGGAAGAATGTGCTCTGGAGAGAGAAACCTGCTCATGCTGTGGCTCCCTCAGGCCTCTGGAGAGGGGAGAGTTGGCATGGCAATAAAGCATGAGGGTTGGTGGAAGATGAGTGAATCCCCTTCTCTCTGCTCCTCTCTAGGCACAGGTTGTGGGGAGAAAAGGAAGCTGAGTCAGGCTTCAGTGTGGAATTGTTCCCTTTAGAACCACCAGCACCTCTTGCCAGTAAGGCAGAGTGTGTGTGTCATGGAAAAAGGCCATTTCCGTGTGCCAGAGATGCTTTGGGCAGTGGGGAGTCTGTGTCCCACCAGGTCATGGAGTTGACCAGACTGACCCACACCCTTCCCCTGGACTGCCCCAGCATGCTGGAGCCAAAGGCAGTGTGAGCACCTGCCCCATCCTGGATCTCTTCCTGGATGACTTGGTCTAGGTGCCCCTGCTCTGGCAGGGGGGTTGGACTGGATGATCTCTAGGTCCCTTCCAACCCCTGACACTCTGAATCTGTGAATAGTGTGGCTGCTCCCAGCTGCTCTGTAGATGTGGCCATGTAGGGGATGGAAAAAGCCAAATATCCTTTGTGTACTTCAGTCCAGCCACACACCCCCTGGTTGCTGTGTGAATACTGTGCAGAAAAATACTTCTCCTGAACTCCAGGGAAGGACAAAGTGTGGAAGGGAGAGGAAAAGGGAAGGAGTGGGAAAGTGGGACAGCAAGTCTGGTTAGACTGATGCTGTGGGTAGGGCAAGTGGGGGGACACCAGTGGGGAACTGCCGGGCTGGGGGAATGGAGGATCCTGGGTGTGCTGATTACACAGAAGTGAGGATAATGAAGAGATGAGGATGAGGAAGAGCTGGGCAGAGGCCAGGAGGTTCACAGATAATCACCAGAACAAACTCCTCTCCAAATGTTGAGATTGATGCCATCCTGCTGCTGTCAGCAGGCTGCTGAGGCTGCCTGGCACGTTTCACCTTCCCCCAGTGCTCTGCTCACTGGCTGCCTCCAGCAGCAGGCATCACACGAGGCTTGGGGTGGTGCCCTGCCACTGGCACGCCAAGCAGGGAGTGGCTCTGTTGCCAGATGATGGGGGGCAAATGAAATCCCCTTGACGTTCCAAAGCCCTGCCAGGGTGCCCTGCCTGCACGGTCACAAGTCTGCCTCCTGAAGGTTGATGTGTGTGCACCAGTGGATAATGGCACGGCTGAAATTAAAACTTGTTTCTGCTGTGGAATCTCTGTCTTACTCAGTATGCACCGTGCACAGGGCTGGCTTGGTAAGCAGCTTTTTAGGAGTAAAAGCATCTTACACCTGTCATTTCAAACTCCTGGGAATGCTCGGGTTTGTAGCCTTATGCTCTCTTTAGGTAACGCAGGCAGGAAAAGAGATTGGATATTTTAATAGTTTTTTTCTTCAAATTCTTGCTAAATCCTTCTGGTATAACCTATAATTCCAGAAATTCTTCTGTGTGTAGCCCAGAGATTCACCACTAACTCCTTATCATTCTTCCATGCCACAAGATGAGGGATGGAAACTATTTTGTAAATAGATTTCTGTAGCTTATGCTAGATAAAAAAGCACCTCTCTGGGCAATCAAAATTAAGCTATCTCCAAAGAAAATAAAAATGGCTAATGCAACAGAAAGCAAGCAGTAGATAGCAGAGCTCTATCTGTACTCAGTGAAAAGGACAGGCAGTTTTTGGAAAGCCTTCCTACTCCAAGCAGACTTTTTCTATGCAAAGGTGATTTCCTAACCTGCTTGTATTGGAGAGAAAACAGTTCTATCACTGGTGTTCAAAGGCAGAATGCTTGCTTCACCAACAGAAATATGAACAACGTAGAAACAAAAGCATCTTGGCTCTGTGGTTGAAATAGTGACAAAAGGAACTGGTCCCTGTTAGGGTTATTTTTGTTTGGTACTGTGCTAGCCACCCATGGATAAGCAAGAGGGGCTTGTGCTTTGGGCATGGATGGGGGATTTAGTTGCAATTTGAGTGCTTTTTTTTCTACAGTTTTCTAACTGTGGAATATGTCACAGGCAGAGTCTGTGAAATGCCTATAATAGGAATATAATAGAAAATGACTGAAAATGGAGCTATAGGATGGTATTTTAGGAAGTGATTATATAAGCACCCAAAGAGCAAGGCATGGAGTGCTGTCTTCTTCTTGCCCCAACCCAAACAGATGCCCTGTGCCCAAGTGGCATCTGGCTGCTGGTGTGGCAGCCACTGCCTGTGAGGACAGCCAGAAGAGCAGGCCAAGGGAGCATCCCACATGGGATGGGTGGTGCCAGCTCCCTCCCCAGAGCCAGAGTGGGTGCCAGTGTGTGCAGGGCAGGGTGGCACCAGGGTGGCCACAGCAACCTGTGTGGTGCCACTGGGGGCTTTGTGCAGCATGCAGCAGGCAAGGGCATCTCCTTGGGGGATTTAGGGCTGTACTTTGGTCTCTGGAGCAACTGCTGCTGTGTCTCAGAAGCACAGCCCTGTTCAATGTGAACTTGAGTGATTAGCACAGCTATTAACTGCACCTATAAATAGAATTCATCTTACAATATATTAAGTTTAATTATATAATAAATAGATTACAGTTAACTTTAATAGGAGCACAATGAATGGAGATGCAGTTCTTAGGAAGATCTGCTGCCATTAGTGAATGTTTTGCAAGATGCATTGTGTGGAATGCCTTCTGCCTTTGAGAAGTGAATAATGTCTCAGTGCTGTGTAGAAACAGAACACAGAAAAGCAGAAAGCACTCGAGCACATCAAAGTGCAGGTTGCATTTGCAACCTTAACTTTGCTCCTTATAAATATGCATTATGAAAAGGTGTTTATTATGGGATAATATTGCTAGTTTTAAAACAAACCATACAAGATTTCTCCATAGAAAACTTGCATTAGTTACTGTCACAAGGAATTAAAAGCAATGTGAAGCCTAGCTCCACTGATATTTTTGTCTTCACTTACCTTTTTCTGTAGCAAGAAAAAAGATGTGCTTGGGGGGGGAGGGAATGTTTTGGGTGGGTTTTCTTGGGTTTTTTGGTTGTTTTTTTTGGGGGGGGGGGTTTGTTTGTTTGTTTTTGTGGTTTTTTGGGGGGTTTTTTTTTTTGTTTGTTTTTTTCCAGTGGAATAATCCCATTCTAATGAGAGAGGCTCCCTGGAGTTTTAACATGGCATGCTTAAGGAAGGTTGACCACTTTACCCTCTGCCTGTAGTCCACCTTTTTGTGCTTGTTTTATGGTAACACTTCAATATCTGAGTGTCCATTTCCATTGAACAGAGACTGAAGTATGTTTTTCAAGGCACGTCACCCTGTGGTAATAATACAGCCCCCTGGGTTGGGATGGACAAAGCCCAAACTCTAGTTTCTTGCCCTTTCACCTCAGGCTATAGTTTGGCAAGGACTGAAGGTATTCTGGGGGCTTGTGGAAGCTGAAAAGGAGAGCAGGCTGTACCTCTTGCTGTGCTGTCACAGCCATCTGTGTGGCCCCACAGGCAGGGAGATGGAGAACCTGACCTGGCTGAAAAAGAGCCCAGTGAAAAGGTGTCCCTAGGTCAGCTCTGGTTGACCACACAGGCAGAGACTGAAGGCTGTGCTGACACACCTGAGAAGGTGATGCAAGCACAGAGATCAATGGCCAAGGGCAGCATGGGTGCAGGGACTGCTTTCTAAACATTTTTTATATATATAATGACTTTTTTTTTGGTTGTGCTGGCCTAAATCCACATCCAATACAGCTGAGAGAGTGATGCCTCTAGGTGTAAATAATAGGCATATGCTTTCTGCATTGGACACTCAGGTCCCAGTTCCTCATACCTTTAGCTCAGTATGGTGTAGCTGGCTCAAGAATTTTGTGCCCTGCCTGTGAGTTCCTTCTTTGCTTCTTTTGGCTCAGTTCTCTGTGAAGGCATGGTAGAAAATTAAATCAGTTACAGCTTCTAAGGAGAAATAAAATATTATATATAAAATAACATTTAAAAAAATTAAAACTATTTCTCCTCAGCCCACATCAGTTAATTACTCATTTGTACAGATGTGAAAGGTGAGATCATTCAGGGCTGGGAATGAGCAGGTGAGACTGGGACATCTCTAAGCTGGTGTTGCCACCAAAAAGCAGTGTGTGGAACTGTACCTTCCATAAATGGGTGTAGGACAGCTTTGGCTGTAGCCTTTAAAATAACCAAACCATCCAAGCATCTGCTGCAAATCCCGTGCCCAACTCCAGGCAACCTACAAAGAGCACATGGAGTGTGAAGGCAGTTCTGCTCTGCTGGAGACACACTGATACCATATTAGATTAAGCCTGTCTTTGCAGTCTCCCTGCTCTTAAAAGATAATTTGAAGTTTATTCTAAATACCCATATGTCTGTTACATACACTCCATGTATAAATCCTTTTCCAGGTTATTTCTCTGGCCATTAACTAGCAAACCACCTGAATTCTATCAGGATAAAATTAAAACTTTTTTTTAAAGGTAAATGTTAAAATAAGTGGTTTATGGGTCATCTCTGATACAGGTACATAACTTTAAAAATCATACTTATTATCACTTAATGTGAACTTTGATAATAAAATCAGAATTTATTAATAAATATTAATCAGATTTTCTATCTATGCCATTTCCTACCCTGCAAAAACGGGGGCTATTTATAATTTTAACTACAGTATCTTCCTTTGAACGGAAACAAAGAATACTAATGTGTGGGAGATTTCAGTTTGAAAGCAGTCTTCAAAATGCTTTGCCAAGAAGCATTATACAATTAGTAAGACAATCAAAGTACCACTTTGTAACTGCATTCTCCACTCCATTTAAGTAAGCTTTAGAAGGCACTGTGCAGTTTGCTGTAGTGCTCTGAGTCCTTCCTCCCATAACAGAGCTCCTCGTCTTGCCCTGCTTCATCCCAAACCTCCAGTTCATCACTACTGCAGAGCCACAGCAGTGGTCAGCAGGCTGCTCCTCAGTCCCACTCCAACCTGCAGCAGTGTGTGTGTTGCACTCCTACTACACAGACCATAAGATGAGCTTTAAATGTTGAGGCAAACCTCCTAGAAGTAAATTGAGTAGAACCTCCACCTAAACTGCTGCCATGGAGCCAATGTGCACTTCTTCTCAGAGCACAGCATCCCTTGCTCACCAACTGGTGCACTTCAGTTAATTCCTTCAAGTGTGTTCAACGCAACCACACAGCTACACCCGTGCAAGAAGGTGTAGTGTAGGCTGTGCCCTGGGACTTGGCCTGGTACACAAATAATCACTTCTCCTTAATTGGTCAGCATCCTAAAATTCTGTTTTTCACTGCTATAGATGCAGAATTTACCTGTAAAATTCTGTTTTTCACTGCTACAGATGCAGAATTGACCTGTAACATCACTTCAGCTCAGCACCTAGGGCACATGGTAGTAAATCTCATTAGCCAGAGCCTGGCCCAGGCTGAATGAGGAGAAACCATGAGAATAGGGTATTGCCCAGATCCCAGTAGGTTGCTTGTTTCATTTCATAATGCTCTCAAAAAGAAGAAGGTCTGACAATAATAGTGGTGCCTTTTCGTAGAGGAAAGGCCTGCCCTGGATGAGTTTGGAACATGTTTAACACTTCCTATCTTATGGGTAGTTTTTTTTTCTCCTTTTCTAAGGCATATAGTTTGCCTTGAGCATCTGCCTTTCTCCCTGGCTGAGTGGAACTGGGGCTGTTCAATGTAGGTGTGCTAAGCTAAGCTATAGTTCATGTCTAAAGCAGATGGTGCAAGTACTTCCCTGTGGGGCCAGACTCTTGCCTGAATGGAAGCATTTGGCAAATTAAATGAAGTCGTTGGTCAGATGAAGAGTTCAAATCTAGGAGACAAAGTGCTGGGTGCTGCAGCTGCCCAAATTCGATTACCAAGCAGAAGGGAAGGGTCCAAATGTGAGTAAAGACAGAAGCCTGTCTGTCCTTCTGGGGCTGGCTCTGCTGTCTCCAGGGGAAATCTTGCACAGCTAAGGGTTTGGCCCCACTTGATTATGGTGTTTGGTTTCCTGGGTGGAAAAAAACCTGCAATCCTATTAGACAACACACCAAAATCCCTCTGAAATGTTTCTAAAGGAGTCAGTCTGCTAAACGTCTGCTAAATGTGCAGAGTACACAGAATCCCTTCTGGCACCCTCTTGAATGATGCATTTACAATATTAATGAAGATACCAAATCGTATTGCTCCACAGTTCCTCCTGCACACATTATGCTCCTAGCACACATATGTGTATGTGAAATGCCAATTGTAGCTTTGCAGTCCATGGTTTAAGCACCAGTGTACTTCCAAAATGCTGACTGGCTGTCACCACAGCCAGGCTGTCCTGTGGGCTCTCCACTAAAAAATGATTAATTTTATTTTTTTCCTTTGGTCCTTTGCACTGTAATCTCTGTTCTTCTGGGGATTATATAGCTCTGCGGGTGATTTCTGTAATTCATTCTAGTCTTTCATTAGAAGTAATAGACAGTCTTAATTACAGCGTGGCACATGACGAACTGGTAAAGGTGCTGGAAATGTTGCCAACAGGAAAAGAATTGGATGGTGTGAATTTTTATTAATTAAGAGCTGGCAGTACTGATGGGAAATAAGATTGGACTTGTGTCCAGTGGAAACTCTGTAATTTTGGTGTAGACATTTTTCTAAATGTTATGAATTGCATGCTGTGGGTGGATTTAAAAACTTGAAAAAAATACCTTAATCTTAAACATAATAAACCCAACCTTTGCAGTTGAATATATAGCAAATAGGAAAAGAAACACAGCAACTTTTTTCTCTGAATGTTGCTTTTTCTACTGTAGTCTTCCTCAGTGCACCTTAATTTGTGCTTAGCATTTATTCCTTTAGGCAAGTATTCCCAGAGTGGGTGAAGTTCCTGCAATAAATATTACTGCAAATGTCAGTAGGGATATAAACAAATGCATCAGCTGTGCTACTGCCCATCAGGCTTTCAAAAGCACCTGCAGGCTTGGGGGCTTCTTACTCCTCTGTGCTTCTATTTTCCATGAAGATGCAGGGTGTAGCTGCTTTACTTCCATGCTGCTCAGCGTTCCCAGCCTGGGCAGTTCCCTGCTGCTCTTGCACAGCCTGCTGTCATTGCTTCAGTGGAGAACGTGGTGTAGTCATGATGCTGAACCTCTCCAGGAGAGTGGAGTTCTCAAGTCAAGGCAGGGAGGGAAAGCTCTTTCTAGGCAGTAATTGAGAGCTGGAGCCTACCAGTGGTGTCCTTAGCCTCTGGTGGAGTGCTCCTCTCCATCTACTCCAGAGAGCCCAGGCTGTGGTTAGGTGTTTTGGAGAGCTAATGCCCAACTACAGTAATCTTGAAACTATCCAGAGACCATCAAACTTAATTTGAGGTATAGAGGATGATTCTTTATTTGTAGAGATGCAAAACCAGTACCACTGTAGAGAAAAACAAGAGGTGAGAGCCAGAGTCCTATCCACATGCAGCTCTTGTCTCTTGCTCTGAGAAAGGCAGGCTGCTCAATGAAAGGGGGTCTCTGGTATCTGTATCTAAACCTTTTGTGCACAATAAATACCTGATATGTACCAAGTTTTCTACCACTAACAAATGAATATTGGGGTTACTACATGGGTTTGACTGAGGCAAAGAGATCAGCTGGTAATTCAGTGGATTTTTACCATGAGAGAATAACTACCAGAAGAAAATGAATCAGTAATAGTTCTCCAAAAGAGAGGGAAATAGTAATTTCTAATTATCATTCAACTCATTGACTGCTTACTCCTAAGCATATTTTGTTGCAAAGATAAATGTAGTTCTGCTGCCGGGTTACACTTGCCTTGGGCTGGGGGGGAGAGGCTGATCCCTGAGGTTTCCCTGCCAGTGCCTGCTGCAGTGCTGGTGGAAGAGGAGCTGTCATGCTCCATCCATCGAGTGCACTCCTGGGCTGGCAGAGGAGCAGAGAGAGCTGTGAACATCACAGGGCATTATGCATGCATGTATAGAAACTATTCCTAAATCCCCACAGCAATAATGTTTGAATTCTTTCTTACTCTGATTTGGTTATTAATTTGCTTCCTGTGATTATTTAATGTGGATGTGCAGCCTATGTGTTGGCTTTGGGGTTTTTTTTTCCCCCTTCCCCTTTTTGCATGTGATGTGCCAGCAAAGGCAGACAGTAACAGTCTCCTGGGATATGTATAGCTCTGTTCATAGCTGAGGTACCAAGTCAACTCAAGACCATTTTGTTCTCATAAAATATACACCACTGCAGTTTAATGGATAATGGCATAAATGCCAGGAGCTGATGGGCAGAACCATTTTCCCTGGGAGACAGAGCAGGACTGTGAGGGCTCTGTTGGGTGGGATCTGCACAGCAGCAGGGTCCTGGGTGCTGGGGGTCGTGACTTCACCTTACCTCAGTATGCTAACCTGCCAAACGAACAGCAGGAACACCCAAGAGTTATTGTTTATTTGGTTGGCTGGTTCTCTAAGTATTCCTGAGGAAGCTGACAGGTTTTACAGGAAGCAATTCCACTCCTTTAGGTGTGTTCTTTTTCCAACTTCTTTTTTTGTACTGCTTAGGGTGCTACAGATGGTTTCCCCTCGGGTCAGCAGGAACTGACGAGGTGTTTGCTTCTGGTTGTGTGGGGCTGGAGGGTGCCGAGTGTCTCCAATTCCTGCCGCACCTGGGGGAAATTACAGGGGAATGTTGCATCTTTAGATCACGTTCTTGGTATCCTCCTTTCTGAATTTGGGCAGAAAACTTTGCAGGATAGGGAAAAAAAAAACACAACGAAACGCCCCAAACCAACAAAATCCAGAAGCAGTTGCAAAAGCTGGAGTGTCTTATTTGAGTTGTCTGCATAGAAACTAAAAAAATAAAATGAAAACTAGCTGCCTCGCTGCTGTGCTGGTTGCAGGTATCTGAGAGCACAACCGTATGTCAGGAACTTCGGTGCCCTTGAATCGAGCCGTAAGGGTGAACCGAACACATCGGGTGATGTGCACAGAGTAGGAAACGACGGAAAAAGCGGCGTTCTTCAGCAAGTCATCAGCTAGGGCTTTCCTTACCGCGACGGCGGTGAGAACCGCTCAGAGGATCGGGAAAGCCGGCTAAGATGGCTTGGTGTCGCCCGAGGCTGGCTGTGAGGAGGGAGGGGAGCGGCTCCAGGTGCGCGGGGAGCGCTGCCGCCAACGGGGAAACCCGGCCCGGGCTCCCGCCGTGCCCAGCGCCGCCCCGCACCCGCGCTCTCGGCGTTGCGTAACGGCCGGATCTGGGTCCCGCAACTCCTCAAATCCCCAGACCCCGTCCACCCCATTGTTTAGCCAATAGAGGGCTGTTCGGCCCCTTTTTTTTTTCTTTTCCCCTGCTAAAACTGTATTGCGAATTATTCTAAAATTAACCGCGCTTCGGAAGGACTAATCTGCGGCCGTGCACGGAACGCGAGCACGTAGGAGGCGAGCCGGGCGGGTGTAATTACAACGAGTGGCAACGAGCTTGTTTTGCTCCCGCCTGGAGCAGCAGCAGCGTGCGACGGCGGCGGGGGCGATGGCGCGGGGGGTGCGGGGCGCAGGCCCCCGGCCTCCCAGGAGCTTCGGAGGAGAGCCGGGGAAATAACCCCAACCCGCGCAGCGCTGCTTTTTCATCTGGTTTTTTTTTTCCCCTCCCGGGGTGGGGGCGGCTTCCCGCCGCCGAGCCCCGCGGGCTCCCTCCCGGCCGCGCAGCCCGCAGTGCCGCGCTGCCGCCGCTGCGGAGGCGGGGAGGGAGGGACGGGGCGGGCGCGGGAGGCGGGGAGCGGAGGGAGGGAGGAGGGAGGGAGGCCGGCGGGCAGGGGGAGCCGGGCTCGGCGCGGCGCAGGCAGGGTGTAGGGTAGGGCAGGGCTGAGGCGAGCCGGGCCGAACCGCGCCGCCGCCCGCCGTGCCCGAGCATGTCGGCGCGGGAGGCGGTGACCTACCTGCCGGAGAAGGGGCTGTACTGCCAGCGCCTGCCCGGCCGCCGGGCCCGCGGGGCGCAGCAGCCGCGCAAGGGGAAGCGCGTCGACACCATGGGTTTCTACGGCACCCTCAAGATGATCTTCTACAAAGTGAGTGGCTCTAGCCGCGCCTCGCCCCGCTCCGCGCCCGCGGAGGGACGGAGGGAGGAGGGAAGGAGGGAGGGGCGGGCGGGGGCCGCGCTGCTTCCGCGGCCAGAAACCCGCGGCCGGGGCGCGGAGCCGCCGCTCGCTGGGCTGCAGTGTGTGGCCGCCGAGAGCTGCCAGCGCTGGTGGCGGGCGGCGATGCGGATGCACTTCTGGCTTTTTCTTTAATACATATCTACATAGCTAGACTGCAGTCTCCCGTCGTTTGGCTAAATAAACGTTGACCGGAGGAGCGGTGTTTTCCCAGCCACAGTTTAAGGATTCACGGGAGTGTTTGCTGGGTGTTTGTGATTTTCAGTTACGCGGATAGCTTACCCAGATCTAAATCTCGTTAGTAGACCTCTCTGATGTAGAGAAAGTTTTATGTTCTTCGTATGGTAAACGACATTTCTGATCGTGTGTTTACTCAGAACCTGCTGAGATGCTGAAGTCTGCTGTATAAGAAAGTTCCCTAAAAATACCTGAAAAAAAACCAACCCAACCGGGCAAATGAACTGGGTGAGACCATTCTTAGGGTACGGCTCAGAGAACTGCATATTGGTCTCTTTGCTAACGCAAAAGAGTACATCGCTAGAGCTGCTGGTTCTGCTGCAGGCTTCACAGTTCGTATTTGGAAGGTGTGCTTTGGGAAAACTGCCCTCCCTCTTCCGAGGAGCAGAAGATGATGATCATGCTAACCTCCCAGAAAGGCAAGCTGGAAATAAAAAACGTTTCTCGAACAGGAAAAATCCTTCCTGAAAAGTCTATCGTCAAACGCTGAAATTGCTGCTCAAACATCTCACTTGTGTTTGCAGTAATTGTGCCGGCTCGCTGCTCTACCACAGCGATGGAAGATGGTATCCCTTCTTTCTCAGAGATACTTAGGACTGGTTTTCTTGGGGGAAGAGCAGGGGGCTTTTACTGGGACAGTGAGGGTGCTGGTTGTGGCTGCTGCTGCCGTGGAGTGTCCCGTGTGAAGCATGGACAAGAAGACAGGGCTACAAGAAGCTCTTCTGCTTGGCTTGTAGCTGTTACTGTAAAAAACAAGAATAGTTAATAACCTTAGTTGGCTTTCCTCTGTAATCACCAGCAAGGCAAAACGCAACATCTTCAGCCAGTGTTTGTAGGGGAAGCCATAAAGGTATTTTAAAAGTTCTTCAAAAAAAAAGAAGTAAAAAATCACAACAGCAGTGTGTGGACCACAAGCTTTAGGGAATCTTTCTGGCATCTTGGTTGGAGGCAGGTAGATTGCAGTAAATAGTTAAATAACTATGTCATAACCTAACACTAAAAAAGATCCAGTCAGCCCTATAAGAAAGATGCCAACTTTTAAGCTGTATCTTAAATACAAAATTTGGAAAAAATGGAGTAAATGGTCAAACTAAAGTCTGCATTTTAATACAAGTGGTTAATGCATTTAAGCTCACAGACATAAACAGCAGTAAGCATTCTTCTGCTGGCTAAAGGGCTTTGGTGTATCCTGTCTTAGGAAAAAACTAAAAGAAAACCCAACGCAAACCTCGGAATCTGCATTTGGCACACGTAGGTCTCCCTGAGTCCAAGAGCCTGTGGTTAAAGATTATCCAAATATGTAGAAAGTAATCTTTGTTTGTCTGACTGGATAAATATGGCTTTCACTGCTTTCCATCTCTTTGGTAATTTTTGCAGACTGGCTTCCCCTTCTAGCAGCTGCCCTGCTCATTATTTGGTTTTGATCATATCTAATTGTGGGTGACATTCAGGACCAAGGTTTAGTGGTTTTCATCCCAACCCTTCCTGTAGAAACGTCAGTGAATGTTACTCAGCTTTACTGCAGTTCTAGAAATCTTTTCAGTGTACAACCTTAAAATAAAAGGGTACACCAAAAAAATATATATGTTTCAATTGCATTATTGTTATTAATTTTAGGCACTAAAAATCTATTTTCAGATTATAATACAAGTTACCTAAAATGTACCGTTTCTATGACAGACCTATCAATGAACCTGAACACAAAGAATGGAGGGATTTAGAGTAGTTCTTTCCCTCCCATGAAAATAGAAAGTGAACAGTTTAGTAAGTAAACCAGCACAGAGTTCTGCATACTGTTGTCACATTTGAAATTTGGAAATTGGAAGAGTGTAATTCCT
Organism: Ceyx cyanopectus; assembly: GCA_013401355.1. Taxonomy (NCBI): domain Eukaryota; kingdom Metazoa; phylum Chordata; class Aves; order Coraciiformes; family Alcedinidae; genus Ceyx; species Ceyx cyanopectus. Next base: position 15,591 of record VYZU01005968.1, on the reverse strand, counting down.
TTAGGTTTTGAACCCTAAACGAGTAGTAATCCATCCGTGCATTGCATAAAACATGTATCAAATATTGTTGATGCTAGGAACGTAAAAACACTGCTTTAAATCATCTTTCTGAGTGTCAGCTGTGTTGAAATGAGGTACTAATTGGATTAATTTTACAGAAGCACGTGTCAATGAGGCTGGTCATGTAACTAAATCCATATTGTTACTCTTTTCCCTCACCTTGCAGATGAAGAGAAAGTTGGACCATGGCTCCGAGGTCCGTTCTTTCTCTCTGGGAAAGAAACCCTGCAAAGTCTCAGAATACACAAGGTAATGAAATGATCAGATCACTGGGTTCTGATTGTCCTGGAGATCCTGTCCTGCCCAGGCTCTACTTGATGCTCAAGTGCTCTGCAGCACGGGAGGGGTGGCAGCAGCAGCCCTGTGTTGCTTAGGCAATTGAAATGACATGAACTGGGGACGAGTTTTAATGAAGTAGCCAGACATGCATTTCTGCAGTTAAGGTTTGTGTTTCGTTCTAAATATAGCATGGCTGGTGAACGTAGAGATTTTTTTGAGGGCTGAAGCATTCCTGGGAATAAAATCAATCAGATTTTTAAAAAGGGACATAATGATAAACCCTAAGACTATTACAAACTGTGATCAAATGTATCACTTTGCTATGGTAACAGGAATGAGAGAATGGAAATTCATGTAGGCAGAGCAGACCATCTGATCTGAACAGGAACACGCACATGCTTGCTATCCACAGTATGAAAGCACTGGGGGTTCTAGGCTGCTCCCTTACTGCTCCCAAGGGTACCAGCTGCAGAGAAAACTGCTGCCATCCTGCTCGTGTGCTCTGTGGGGTAAAGCACTCCCACATGGTAGAGTGGGGCCCTGGAATCACACCTCACAACTGCAGTTTTTACTTCATAGTTGCCATAACAGTGGTGCTGGGATGTCATGGTGCTTCCCATCATGTTTGAATTGACACCATTTTACTTTTTCTCCCTACAATTGACATCAGCCCTCCCACAGGCACCGTGGTTGCCTCCCACAACTGTCTGGGGGTGTTACTTCTTTTGAACACGCTGTAGTAGTTCAGTCAATGATGGATCTCCTGAGAGTAATTTAGTTTTTATTTCTCTTCCTGGAAGAGGTTTATCAGGTGATGAGTGGGAAGTTAGGACAGTGTGAGGAAACTGGTTCCAGCCCTGCTTTACAGATGTGTAAACACTTCAGTAGAGAAAAAGATGTCTTAGTCCTGAGAAGCACACGTTGCAGCTTCCACATCCCCCTCAAGTCTCAAGTGGGTGGCATATCTGGGTTTCTGAATCCATCTAATGGCAGAACACTCTTGTGGCCAGCAGTTCTGCAGGTGAGACACTGCTGTGTGCACTCTTGCAAGAGCAAGAAAGAAAGTGCAGGCTTTGTCAGGTGTACCTGTCAGATCCAGAAGAACAGCTGGACTCATCCAGCTTCCACAGAAGTCTGACTGGCTGTTTCAGGGGAATGAAAACATGCAAGAGAAATAAAGCACAAACAAAATTCTTGTGGTTTAATCATAGGTCAAAGGAAACAAGCTTGTAGATGCTCTTTTGAATAACTGGTTTTGACTGAGAACCAGTTTGCAGCAGAAGAAATCAAAGCGTGGCTGTTCTACTGGGGCCAGCTTAAGGCTACATATTGCTCAGATCCAGTATAAGCCAATTTTAAGAGCCTTATTTTGGACCTTAAATGATAGGACTTCTACTAGACTCCTGTGCAGATGATGAGAATGAGTAAGCTATAAAATAATATTTTATTTTAAAACCAGTTTCAATTGACATTGCTTGGATTTGAGTCATTATTGGCATGACAGAATCCTTAAAAAACATCCAATCCTTTCTCTTTTGAATTGTTTATCTTCTATTTAAATAATATTGAGGCAGGTGATGCAGTTCCTGTGCCTGCTTGTTTCCATTTTCCCTGGGATCAAACACTCTAAAACTGACAGGCCTGATGAACTTTCTTTACGTAAGACAGGTAAAGCCAGTGAACAAGTATCATTAAGAGGATCCTTCATCTGTGAAACAGCTTTTTTATATCAGCTTGTGTTTCTGTTACTACTCAGTAAAACTACCAGTTAAAAGTCATCCTGTTCAAACCAATCTTTACCAGTTTGGGTAAATGTTAAGACATGCTATGATTGTCCTTCAGAAAAAGGAAGAGTAGAGGGAAATATTTGTAGAGTATGATGAGAGAAATATGAAAATGAACTTGTCTTGCATCATTTGAAACTGTTCCTTTAGCCACTGAGAAGTCAGTAAAACCTCAAAGCTCCTAGCTACTAAAAAGCTGGATTTATCATACACAAAAGCAGAGGGATTTTTTTGAGTCCTGCACTGTATTCAAATTTTCATGCTTGTGCAAATGCTACTGGAGTTCCAAATTTCCTGATAGGGAATACAACTTTGATATTCTGTGAACAAAGTACTTTACATTATTTTAAAAAAAAGAAAAAAAAACAACAAAACCCAGTCAGCTGTATTTCTTTAGACTCTTACAATAGCAGCTTAATCCCAGCTCTTTTAAACGCTCCATCCCATATGAATGAGCTGTTTTTTAACATGGCAGAGTGAAATAAACTAATTCACAGAGCACCTTTGGTTCCTTTTCCCTCTTAACCTCCCCCTCCCCCTTTAATTCTTGTGTCACTCCATCAACATGCAAACTTTGAGAGACTGTACTCAGAGCCCAGTTCCAAACCACTAAGTCACTAGAACTGCCTGATACTACTTGCTCTTTGTCAACAAAATATATTGAAGATCTAAAAATAGATAGGTTGGGTTTTTTTTTTCCTGTTTGGTGATGAAGCAGCAGTAGCACATTTCACATACAGGTGAGACTGAAGTCTGGCTTCTACATCAGCAGGCAGAAGGCACAAATGCAGTCCAGAAGGAAAGGAAATACTCTGGCAAGGAAAGAAATATAGAAACCTTCTCCTTTATAGACAGCGTGCTGGCCAATTAGCAGAGGGGTGATTTTTCAGCCTTGAGAGATGATCCCCATTTTCCTCCCAGCTGGAGGATTAGTACTGCAGTGGTGGATTTATGAAGGTGAGGGAAGTGACCTCTTGAGTGACCAGCAGAACAATTTGTCCCAGTGCTGCTTTTGCATAAAAAGTTTAAGTAATAGTTAGAAATTCTGTGCTAGGTGCTTTGTTCTGCAGGAGAATTCTACATTTTTCCTTCATGTTTTTTCCCCGTGACTGTTGCTTTTTGATTTGCATTGTAGTACTACGGGGCTGGTGCCATGCTCTGCCACACCTACTACTTTTGGGGACCTGAGGGCAGCCAACGGGCAGGGGCAGCAGCGTCGCCGCATCACGTCCGTGCAGCCGCCCACCGGCCTCCAGGAGTGGCTGAAGATGTTTCAGGTAAGCAGGGCTCACACAAACAAGCAGTGCTCAGAGGGAGAAATAAGCAGCTGAAGCAGCTGGCCTCCATGAGTCAAGGAAAAAGGTTGCTTCAGTAGAGGCTGTCCTCCTTACACCTCCCAGAGTGCCCGCCACTGATTCATTTGTACTGCTGCAAAACCAGCGTGGGCATCGGCTTGAAGGAATTGTTCCCTGTTTCAGCCAGGTGCTGTAGAGAGTCACAGAAAATAACTGCTTCCTCTGGCTTCTTCATAAAATAACCCTTCCTGTTGGATGCTTTCCCATTTTCTGCAGCCTCTGCCCAACATGTAACAGCTACCTCTGTGGCCTCAAGCTAACTTTTCACTGGGAGACTAGTCAGCTTTAGCATATGGCTTGCTTCAGTGCAGGTGAAGTACTAAATCTGTCATAAGTCTGGTGTCTTCTAAGAATAGAAAGAAAGGTTTAGCAAAAATAGGTTACAAGGAGAGTCAATGTCTGTTTTTACTCTTCTTTGTACCCTGAACACCCTGTCTACCAGTATAGAATCACAGAATATCAGGGGTTGGAGGGGACCTAGAAGATCATCTAGTCCAACCCCCCTGCCAGAACAGGGGCACCTAGACCAAGTCACCCAGGAACAGATCCAGGGGGGGCTGGAATGTCTCCAGAGCAGGAGACTCCACAACCTCTCTGGGCAGCCCCTGCCAGGCTCTGCCACCCTCACTGGGAACAAGTTTTTCCTTCTGTTTCCCCTCAACCTCTTGTGCTCCAACTGACTCCCACTGCCTCTTGTCCTGGCACTGGATGGCACTGAGCAGAGTCTGGCTCCATCCTCCCTACACTGCCCTGAACATATTGATAGACACTGCTGAGCTCCCCCCTCAGTCTCCTCCAGGCTGAAGAGCCCCAGCTCTCTCAGCCCCTCCTCAGCAGGGAGATGCTTCATTCAGCATCTTGGTGGCCCTGCAGGTGTATACTGAGTGGGGAAAGAGGTTTTCTGAACCTTTGCAACAGCCCTCAGCAATGCCTAAAACCTAACCTGACAAAAGAAAAGGTGTGAATGACAGTGCCATGGACCAGTCTCACAGGATGACATGTGAAGTCTGGGAGCACCCAAGCCAATTTTGTGTGCACTGATACAAACAATTTGGGGCCCCCCTGCCCCTGTTCTGTAGCCCCCAGCACAGAGATCCCTTTACTGCACAGTTTTGCTCTGTACTTCTTAAGAATCAGGGATGAGTCCTAGTCATTGATTTGAAAACTGGAAATATTATGTCTTCCTATCTTGATTAATAAACTGTTACTTCTAAAAACATTTTCAGAAGGAGTAACTAACTACCACAGGCATTGTTTCAATTACTACAACAGGCAAAGAGAGAAGAGCACTATTGTAGATACAGGAGCAAGCATACAATTTTGCAGTCAGAAGCCTGCTTTGGCTTGATTCATGCTGCCACATAATACCATTGATCTCGATCACTGTCAGCTCTGAACATTAAAATAATAATGTAGAGCTCCTTCCCTCTTTATTTTTGCACATTTATAATCTGCTTAAAACAGTGGAAGTTTGGAATTAAGATATTATTGTACAAATCAATCCCTTAAAAATACATTTAATTATTATGGTGTATCTTCTTTTATAGCTGTTCATAGAAATAGAGGTTTTTTTAACCCCTAAGAATATTTGAATGGTACTGTGTATATATAACACTACATTGTGTTTTAACATGTTGTGATGTTAAAGCCTTTGTAATAACAACAGCTGTTTTGTTAGCTACAATGCACAATGTTTTCTCACATAAGATTTCTAGTTATCAATAGTTATAGATGAAAAAATACTGTGGCAGGGTGGAATTTTGAAGAGAGTGACACAGACATGTGTGACTCTCAAAGTCTTGCTGTCATCTGCTTGGTCAGGATATGGCAAAGAAATCTATACACCCACAGAAATTTTGCCTGTAATTAAGTTGTTACTATTTTAGGGTCCCAAATTTGGGGGCATTAATCTAAACATTGTGCTGTAATAAATATAGAATTAGATGCTTTTGACTTTTCAAGTATTTAGCTGGTTAATATTTGATACTAAATGCCTAAATGCTGATCTGTACTCTTGGAGAGAGAGGGAGAGACCCCCCTTATAACTGGAAATCATTGAGTAGCACTTATTGATCACTTCTGGCACTGGCAGCTGTTTTTACTGTACTCACATAAGGGACTCCCTTTGACAGAGAAACTGGCAGTAACAAGTGCTACTCTGGTTATTCTGAGGTCTCTCACCTATATATTGGTCTTCAGCATTTGTCTCTTTTATCTTTTCAAATTAAAAAATACTCCTGAAATACTAAGAAAATTTAAGATGGCCTTTTAGAGGTGGAGGGTTTTTATGTTTTTTAATATATATATATACTGCTGCTGTGTGTTATAGTTGATCTAAGCCTTTTATTTTGAAAGTGACAAAAAGCTAATGCAGAAAGGAGAAACAAGTATAAGTGTAGTTGCACTTTCCCTTTGAAAATGAAGATGTCTATTGATTTTGAAGAAATGTTACTCTGAAAAGAAAAAAAAAAGGCATTTAAGTAAAATCAAACTATTTAAATTCTTAAAGGCCTGATTATTTTTTTCTGTTTTGCAGTGGTCTGTG
>VYZU01005967.1:0-32208 GCA_013401355.1 Ceyx cyanopectus | reverse complement strand
GAAGAGGAGGGACATTTAGAATGCATTTGGCAGAGTCTCTGAGGATTTACAGATGAGTTCTAGTGTATTTTCTGTTTGAAATTGCTAAACTAGTGAAATCGGGCAGCCAGTTTTACTGGATTTATTTTAGAAGTTTAGGAGATTGCATCATTAGAAAGCTTGTGTTTTAACACATCACCAAAATATCTATAATTTATTGGAATACTAATGAAAGCCGCAAGATATTATGTGCTAACTTATTTAATGTTGAACTGAGCTTAAGATACTTAAGGAAACTTGGAACCTAAAAGATAGCATTGAAAATATGTAAGGGCAGTATAGGCATCCATGAAAGTGGTTGACTACCTCTTGCATTGGCACTAGTAACCTCCTTCACTTACTGCTTTGAACCCTGAAACTAATCCAGTACATCTTAGTAGCTGTCGTGCAGGGGTTGCAGCTCAACTGCAAATTGTCTGAATCTGTAGCGGGTTTTTTCATGCTGGTCTGAGGTGCTGAAGTAAATTTTGTGCATGCTTTGTAGACCAAAACTTAAGATTACTTTAATAAGCTACTAGTTTTGATTGACTTCCCTTTTTTTTTTTTTTTTTTTTTTTTTTAATAGGTTAGGAGTTGCGTTTAAATCTCCAGGTGATCAAAAATGTACATTCCTCTCATTGTGCCCTGTATAGCTGGTGCTTAACAGTTACAGTACACCTCAGCTCTTCTCCTGGGCCATGTGAATCATATAGTTCTGATTATTCCATGTCCATAGAAAGTGACCATGAAAACTATAATTGAAATGCATGGGGATAGGGGACATGCTTCATAAATTTTGTGGCCCATGAGCTGTCAAAATTGTCATGTGTTCTAAAATTATTGCTTCTAAGGATAGAGACTCCTCCACTTCTTTCTCTCCTGGCCATTTGTGAGGTAGTTGACTGGTCTGGTTTCCTTAGAAATTATGGTTGTGGTGATTGTGTGGGAAAATATGTTGAGAGGGACTTCATTCTCAGCATGTGTGTCTAACCACAAGTATTAAATAGTTCCAGTCTCTTCAACCACCAGTATTGAATATCTGAATATAGTATCTTTCCTATCTGAGTTCATTCTCAGAAGGAGATTAGCTAGGAGAGACATTTAAGGGCACTATATGACTAACTGGTTTCTCTGACTGACAGCTTTGTTCTGAAACGGAGACAGAAGAAAGTGGATTATTGAGCTAAAAAGTCTTACGGCTGCTTCAAGAAGACGCAGTGCTGCAGTTGAAGACTTTTTGCTTTCAGTTTTATTGTTGTGTTTACAGTGGCTGTGATTGTCTTTGTATAGTTACTGAATTTCTAAGTCAAACCTAAGTTTGAATCCCATGATCTCTTATGCCTTTTAGGTCTGAATAATATTCAGACATTGTCAGATGAGTTTAGCTTCTCTGATGAACATCCAGGGAACAGGCACCTTGATCATTATCACTATGGAACTCTGCTGGCCCAGCTGCCTTGCATTTCAAGACTGGTCCTAGCTTAGATGTACTGGAGCGTGCAGTCTCCAGGGTTTTAGCTGCTGTGTACCACTCTTGCTGTCCCACATGATTTACATGTTATGGCTCAAATGCAAAGCAAGTGAAGCACAGATGTGATAAAATGAATTTCTAGACCGTTACCACTTTACTAATAGATGAGTGCAAGAGATAAACCATTTTCCATGTGGAGGAAAAAAATAACAAAATCAGTGTGCACATCTCCTCCTAGAGTTTCTTTATTCCTTTTAATAGCCTTTGCAGAAACCCAACATTTTCTACTTAGCTTGATCTGTTTTTTCTTTTGCTGGAAAGCAAAAGCTTCCTTAAGTAGCAGTTTACAAACTGTTTCATCCCCTGGTCTTCTGTGTTTTGCAGCTCTGTGTGGAGTACAGATGTCCGTGCATTACAGTAATTACTGCATTTAAAGCATAAATAGAGTTTAGCCAGTAACCTTCTTTGATAGCATAGGTTTTATTCAGTTATTGATGGGCTTCAGTGACTCATCCATCTGGGACCAGACTGATAAGGTCTGACTTGCTCCATGTTACTCAAAATTATTTGAAGCAATCTGAAGTAAGTGAATGTAGCTTCAGGTGCTGTTTAGGATAAGATGCTTATATATGAGATATTTATATATAAGGGGTTCATAAAATGAACTGGCACTGATTAGTTGACAAACCCATAACTATGTAGATTGCAATTGAATTTCTACAACTGCTATATAAATCAAGAAGGCCACCAATGAGTAAAGGTGTGCAAGACATCTGCCTGAGAGGCAGATGATCAGCTGATAACAAAACAGTGCCCAGTTGGAGATCTAAAAAATTATTACTTTGCCAAGCTTATATTTGATTTAAAAAAAGAAAAAAAGAAAAAAAAAAAAGGAAAGGGCCTATTGCAAACACTATGTGCTTCATTGTTAAAATACGGTCTGTGGCTGTAAAACAAACCCAAGAATTAATTCCACAGAGCATACAAAGGCTAGCAGGCATCTCCACAATTGCCAGTTCCAAAGTCCCTGTATTCCCCAGTAAGCCTTTTCCAAGGGCCATAGTGGCTGGGTTTTGTGTATAATGTGGCCAGCCAGCATCTTCCCCTGCCCCCCTGATGGATTTGGTTTTCAATGCTAAATATGATTGTAGTATGAGATTATAGCATATGAGAAATATCCTTTTGGTAAGTGCTGTGTGACTCATCTTTCCACCGTGTAGTCTATCAATTTAGAAAACACAGGCAGCCAGCTGCACCTTCATGGAGCCTCTACTATACTTAGTAGCTCAGTTTGGACACAGCAGCATCCTTGTGTGCTGTCAGTTGCACCTCGGGATCTCTTCTGACCATAAAGTTATGAAGTCAAAATTTCAACCAGATGATGAAATGAAGTCAGAGGCGTTAAGGNTATAGTATCTTTCCTATCTGAGTTCATTCTCAGAAGGAGATTAGCTAGGAGAGACATTTAAGGGCACTATATGACTAACTGGTTTCTCTGACTGACAGCTTTGTTCTGAAACGGAGACAGAAGAAAGTGGATTATTGAGCTAAAAAGTCTTACGGCTGCTTCAAGAAGACGCAGTGCTGCAGTTGAAGACTTTTTGCTTTCAGTTTTATTGTTGTGTTTACAGTGGCTGTGATTGTCTTTGTATAGTTACTGAATTTCTAAGTCAAACCTAAGTTTGAATCCCATGATCTCTTATGCCTTTTAGGTCTGAATAATATTCAGACATTGTCAGATGAGTTTAGCTTCTCTGATGAACATCCAGGGAACAGGCACCTTGATCATTATCACTATGGAACTCTGCTGGCCCAGCTGCCTTGCATTTCAAGACTGGTCCTAGCTTAGATGTACTGGAGCGTGCAGTCTCCAGGGTTTTAGCTGCTGTGTACCACTCTTGCTGTCCCACATGATTTACATGTTATGGCTCAAATGCAAAGCAAGTGAAGCACAGATGTGATAAAATGAATTTCTAGACCGTTACCACTTTACTAATAGATGAGTGCAAGAGATAAACCATTTTCCATGTGGAGGAAAAAAATAACAAAATCAGTGTGCACATCTCCTCCTAGAGTTTCTTTATTCCTTTTAATAGCCTTTGCAGAAACCCAACATTTTCTACTTAGCTTGATCTGTTTTTTCTTTTGCTGGAAAGCAAAAGCTTCCTTAAGTAGCAGTTTACAAACTGTTTCATCCCCTGGTCTTCTGTGTTTTGCAGCTCTGTGTGGAGTACAGATGTCCGTGCATTACAGTAATTACTGCATTTAAAGCATAAATAGAGTTTAGCCAGTAACCTTCTTTGATAGCATAGGTTTTATTCAGTTATTGATGGGCTTCAGTGACTCATCCATCTGGGACCAGACTGATAAGGTCTGACTTGCTCCATGTTACTCAAAATTATTTGAAGCAATCTGAAGTAAGTGAATGTAGCTTCAGGTGCTGTTTAGGATAAGATGCTTATATATGAGATATTTATATATAAGGGGTTCATAAAATGAACTGGCACTGATTAGTTGACAAACCCATAACTATGTAGATTGCAATTGAATTTCTACAACTGCTATATAAATCAAGAAGGCCACCAATGAGTAAAGGTGTGCAAGACATCTGCCTGAGAGGCAGATGATCAGCTGATAACAAAACAGTGCCCAGTTGGAGATCTAAAAAATTATTACTTTGCCAAGCTTATATTTGATTTAAAAAAAGAAAAAAAGAAAAAAAAAAAAGGAAAGGGCCTATTGCAAACACTATGTGCTTCATTGTTAAAATACGGTCTGTGGCTGTAAAACAAACCCAAGAATTAATTCCACAGAGCATACAAAGGCTAGCAGGCATCTCCACAATTGCCAGTTCCAAAGTCCCTGTATTCCCCAGTAAGCCTTTTCCAAGGGCCATAGTGGCTGGGTTTTGTGTATAATGTGGCCAGCCAGCATCTTCCCCTGCCCCCCTGATGGATTTGGTTTTCAATGCTAAATATGATTGTAGTATGAGATTATAGCATATGAGAAATATCCTTTTGGTAAGTGCTGTGTGACTCATCTTTCCACCGTGTAGTCTATCAATTTAGAAAACACAGGCAGCCAGCTGCACCTTCATGGAGCCTCTACTATACTTAGTAGCTCAGTTTGGACACAGCAGCATCCTTGTGTGCTGTCAGTTGCACCTCGGGATCTCTTCTGACCATAAAGTTATGAAGTCAAAATTTCAACCAGATGATGAAATGAAGTCAGAGGCGTTAAGGTGGGTTTAAAAATATGTATAGCTGCTGCTGCAAAAGGGAGAACAAGAACATGTGTGAGAGAGAATGGAGAAGTTGAAGCTGTAACCTTCTACTGCTTAGACATGTGTTGGGATCCTTGCACATGTTCTGTTTCATGCTTGCAAGGGTATTTGATAATGGAGGGAAATTAAAAAGAGCTTCTAGCTTTATGACAGCTCTCCATAGAGTTACAGGAGCTTTCTAGGATGGAAAAAACCCCCAAACCTTGGAGATTTGTCTTCTGAATATTCTGTTTATGGCTCGGCCATGTTTCATGTGTACAAAGTGGTAGTTTAGCTTGATCTGCTTTCACTGATGTGCTATTGGAATAGGCCGTGGTTTGGTGATTATAAAATTAAAGGACACAGCAGCAGTCATTTACTGAGAGAGAAACCTTAGCAAAGAAAAGAAATACAAAGTGAAAAACAGGGCCCACTGAAAGGTACAGTGCAAGAAGATGTGACATCCTCCAGATCAACAGTGGAGAGGAAAATGACCCGGAATTGTTACAAGTTCTCCATCAGATAAAGATGTCAGTGGTATCTTTGGAAGAGCAAAAGCTTTTGATTTAGAGACAGAAACTGTCTTCTGCAGCCCATGTGGTGAGGATGGTTCACTTTTATTTTTAAGTGCATAGGAGTATTAAAAGCCACCTGACAAACTTCTGTTACTTGATTATATAAGGGGGATGCCAAGAATTTATTTATAGAAGTGCCTTTACAAAGGGCTGCCATTAAGAGCAAGAAATGTTCTTGGGATTAAAAGAAATATTATTTAAACTACTTGCCTGTCTTTGTTTTCTTACCCTAATGGTGCTGTGTTAACTGAAGTTTGAACAAAACCCTATTTCTAAATTTCCACTGTTGAAACCTAACTTGTGAATGAACCTAATAATAAAGTAATTTCAGGCAAATGGGAGGACACTGAGAAAAACAGAACATTTTTTGATTGTCAAGTATAATATTTTCACTAAATTAATTACACATGGTTCTAATAAATGAAAGCATTTTGATTAGGTTTTGTCTTTTTTTTTTGTCTTTTTTTTTTCTATGAGGAACACACAACTCATTTCCTGAAAACACAGAAGAAAATGCTCCAAAGGAATAGAAAACCAGTAAAAGATACCACAAACAAAAGGAAATTGGGACTTGGTGTCCCAATCCTTGTCACTACAGCAAAACATGAATAAATTGAGGATGTGACAAACTTCTGTAGTTAACACTTGGTATTTTATTAAAGTTGTTGTTCCTGTAAAGGAGATGGACGTACAATGCAATCTTCCCTTCCCCCTGCCCCATGATTGCATATTTGAGATTGTAGTTATCACAGAATCACAGAAATTAGGGGCTGGAAGGGACCTAGAAGATCATCTAGTCCAACCCCCCTGCCTGAGCAGGATCACCTAGACCAAGTCACTCAGGAACAGATCCAGGCGGGTCTTAAGTGTCTCCAGAGATGGAGACTCCACAACCCCCCTGGGCAGCCTGTTCCAGAGCTCTGGCACCCTCACTGAGAAAAAGTTCTTTCTCGTGTTGAGCCTAAACCTCTTGTGCTCCAACTTGCACCCATTGCCTCTCGTCCTGTCATTGGACGACATTGAGAAAAGCCTGGCTCCATCCTCTCTACACTCACCCTTAACATATTTATAAACATTAATGAGGTCTCCCCTCAGTCTCCTCTTCTCCAGGCTAAAGAGCCCCAACTCTCTCAGCCTCTCCTCATAAGGGAGATGCTCCACTCCCCTAATCATCTTGGTGGCCCTGCGTTGGACTCTCTCCAGCAAATCTCTATCTTTTTTGAACTGAGGTGTCCAAAACTGGACACAGTACTCGAGGTGGGGTCTCACCAGTGCAGAGTAGAGGGGGAGGAGAACCTCTCTTGACCTACTGGCCACACTTCTCTTAATGCATCCCAGGATGGCATTGGCCTTCTTGGCCACGAGGGCACATTGTTGGCTCATGGTCATCCCCCTGTCCACCAGGACCCCCAGGTCTCTTTCTCCAGAGCTGCTCTCTAGTACATCAGCCCCCAGCCTGTACTGATGCATGGAGTTGTTATTTATAAATCTAGAGCCAAACTATATTTTAAGCAATATTTATGAACTGTGGACATAGTGCATAAAAATACAGCTTCTGCATGAGGTCTTAGGAACATTGGAAAGTAAAACTGCTTTTTTTTTTTTATTTTATTTTTTTTAAAACGTTTGGGGAGAAGTCGCCTATGTAACCTTGTTTGTTTTTTTTCCCTGCTATTACTTGCACTGCTTGCATACTGTGAAAGAAAGTAGTGTTTGGAGTGCATATCAGAGTGGAAATCAGAATAAATAGCAGCATCTCTCTTTTTTTGTGTGTGTGTTGTTTTTAATATTTCAGTTGATCTTCATATCTGCTGCCTAGATTTTACTCAGCTTCAACAAAATAACTAGCATCATCCTTGTCCTCCTCCATCTCTTCCTCCTCTTCATCCTCTTCCCTGGCAATCCCATGAGATTCAATGCTAAAGATCTGGCTTTGCTGGCCAGGCGACCATCAGGTTGTTTTGACAAGGAAGGAACACTGAAGATTTGCAGAGTTGTCGGGGATGAAAAATTAATAGGTAAAAATGACTTGTGCTGAAAACTACTCCTGGTTGATGTGCATGTTTTCTGCAGTTGTCAGTTTACAGTTTGACTAATCACATAGACCTCAGTGTTTTCAGTTCTCTGCATTACCGATGCCTGAGTGGTGCTAAATACCTTGCTAAAGAGTCTAAAGCCAGCTCCCTAGCTTGCTCAAGTTTTCTAGTTTCTTATGTGCCCAAGAGAGTACTCAGCACTTAACATTATTATTTTTTTCCTGTAAAGAAAGATTGTTGTTTATTGCTAGTGCTTGCCAGTCACCAGTCATTAGATGCCATGTTTAAGTTTAGATAGCCAGTTTTTCAGAACCCACCCCTAAAAACTGTGTTCTTCTGTCATTATAGATTTTCCATGGCTCACTTCCCACCTCCTTTGAGGGATTCTTCAGGCTTTTATGATTGTATTTTAAATGTCTCTCAATTTCCTGTAAGCTTGAATAAATGTCTGTTCCCTTGGTAGCCGTTAGGAAATAGCTCCTGTTTAGCTGTAAAATCAGTCCTAATAACATAATTTCAGCAACAGCAAATGTTTTATTTTCACTTGTCCCTGTTGATCTTCGTTGTGATTGTATTTACTTTTATTTTATTAGAAACAAAACAAACCCAAAACCTGATCAGACTCAATTATGATAAGGGTCTGAGAAAATGTTGAGCTACGTTTTCAGAATATTTTATACCTTTTCCTAATAACTAATAGCTGGAGTTTCCCTGTGGAGAAGGCAGCAAACTTCCTGGACAGAGTTCTAGTGAGCATCCATTTCTGGCTGTTTTGGAGTTCCTCAGTAGGACTCCTTGTGTTTTCATTGTAGGCAGCATATCGAGCCCTGTCCAGTGAATATCTGATATTTGAGGATATTTTGAATTTTGCTTCATATGTGAATATGTTGAGTATTAATATTGCTTCTAAAATCCTTGGTTTGACCTGGGACAGAACAATCATTTAGCCTAATACCATGGGCTTTCTGTGCCATGCTCAGTGGTGGCAGAATCTAAGAAATGGTTCAAGAAACTGTGTGTTTGTGTGGGATGTTCCTATTGCCCGGTAAATCCTTCTGGCTCCCAGAAATCAGATTCTGAACCCTTGAGAGAAGGGTCGTTTCTCTCGAGGCATTTTGGTTGCTGTATATACTATCTACTGATAGTCCTGAATAATCTTTGGACTTGCTGATACCTCATACTAATGAGGTGGTTACTTTCTCAATCCCATGTTAAAATACCATTTACTCGAAAAAGCTGCAGTGTGGATGTAATGGCATTCTTTCCCCCTAATGACAACAGGATTCTGGAGGGTAGAATTTCATCTTAGCAGAGTCCTGTACTTGTATGTTAAACAGACTACTTGGATCTGATAATTGTGTTTAGCTTTGTAGTTGGTGGATGTGCATCAATTTACATTGCATCTTTTTCTGTATTGTTCTTGCACTTTAGTAGGTCTGTAAAGATCCAGGAACTTCAAATTTTATTTAAAATAAAACAAGTTAACTGACAGGTTATAACTGTAAACAGTCATTGTTAAGTCTTCCAAGTGTGAGTTTCTCCTACTTTCTTGTTGGGGAAAAGCTATTCTAATTTTCAAATGTTGCCTAATGAAAGAGGAAAAAGGAATTTATTTGCTGTAAGAAGACATCCCCCTGGTCAATATTATACCTCCAGTGGTGGCCAGATTTGAGGGAAGTACAAATGTTGCACAGAGGCAGCAGTGGAATAACATGATCTTGGGGTACAGCTTTTCTTCCAGCTCCATAGCATTTAGAGGTTGGCTGCTGTCTGAAGACAGAATAACAGAATAATAATGGTTGGAAAGGACCTCCTAGGTCACAGAGTCCAACCATACCTACAAGAACAAAATGCACCTCAATACCTGACCATTAGAAGAAAAAAAGCAAACAAAAAAACAAAACCAAAACAAAACCACAAAAAAAAAAACCAATAAAAAACAAAAACACACCTGTCCTGAAGCACCTTGTCATCTAATTTCTTAAATGTCACCTCCGTAATTGTGACTCAACCACCTCCCTGGGCAGGCTGTTCCAGTGCCTCACCTCTCTCTCTGTAAAGAATTCCTTCCTAATACATCCAAACTAAACCTCCCCTGCTGCAATTTCAGACCATTCCCTCTGGTTCTGTCATTAGTAGTTAAGGAGAAGAGACCAACAGCCTCTACAACCTCCTTTCAGGTAGTTGTAGAGGGCAATGAAGTTCCCCCTCAGCGTCCTCCTCTCCAAACTAAACATGGGGTTTCATGTGCCTTCTCAGAAAATAAGAATACTTCTTGTGTAAAAATGTTCCTTCCTCAAGTATTGTGAAGAGATCACATTGTTCTGAGAGAAAGATACATGTATCTATAATACGTATATATCTGCTTGTGCCTAGAGATATCTATACAAGTGCAATATTCTGTGATTTTCATTATGCGAGTCTGTGAATATCTATACAATTTTTTAAAGAAAAATTAGGCACTTTTTAAAATGGCTAGTATAAGAAGCATAATTTTTTGAAGCTTGGTATTTTTTTAGCCACTCAAACCCTGAAGTTCTGAAACACTCCTTTAAAAGTTTGATTCCATGCCTGCATGTGCACATAAGCACCACTATGTTGTTATACACGTCTTAAGCATTTGAAGTATCATAAAACAGTAATAGAAAAGTGACTAAATATTGAGGTCTAGCTGATTTTTGTGAAAGCTAGATTCAGATTAGCAAATTCTAGTCTGTGTGAAATAGTAAATGTCTTTTATGTCTTAATGAGGATTATATTTCATCTCTTGAAATACTAGAAACAAAAGCTGTTCCATGCTAAAGGGGATGTTTTTTCTCCCATGTGAGGAAAAGGGAGAAAAGCAGCAAAAACACTGGTGAGTTCCTGTTGCAGTCACCAGTTCTGTCAGCTGCAGAGCAGAAGAAACCTTCTGGGAAGTTATTTGGCATTTAACAGCATGTTGTACATAGGCAGCTGCTGACTGAAGATGGCTTTTTTTTTTGGTTGATAATGATTTTCTTTTCTGACCTTTATAACTAATGTGTTTTCTTTTAAGAAGCATTTAATGTGTGAAGACAAAAGGTTGTTTTTATTAATCTCTTATTTCTTTGCATGCAGAACCCAGAGAGAGATGGTGCCGACTGAAAGGAAATCTCCTTTTTCTAATGAAAAATAAGGTAATTCATTTTCCTACTGCTTTTCTTGAAGTGTTAGTTTGATCTGTGAGAACTTGAGCAATTCTTTTTCATGATAGCTCTTGTCATTGTGCTTTTAGGGGAAAAAAAAATATCACTATTATTAGAATAGTGGAGATGGAAAAAAAAATCCATTGTTTGCATTCTATAGCGCTAGATATTCTTCATTATATCAACATCCTTAACTGAATCATAAACAGTCTATGGATAGGTTCTGTTCAGGATATACATGGGTCTAAATCCAGAATTAGTGTATCATATCCACTGAAGTAATGTAAGCAGAATCTTACAAGTAAATAAGATATTGTCATAATTGTTGCAATTTCAGACCCCTACTAAATTATTTTATAGTGTGGTTTTATAATTAAATTTGTCATGAAGAATGGAATGTTTTGTTTGGTTTTTTTTTTTCCTCTGAATTTGTTGTAAAGAGCAATTATATGCATAAAATGAAGGGCTTGCCAGCAGTGGAAGTCTTGCAGGAGATGCTGAGCGCCCTCTTTTGCCATTGGCTTTATCAGGAGTTGAGGCCACTCACTCTCTGGAATGAACAGTCACTAAGCATGAGATTGCTCTTTTTTCTTACCCTTTCTGTGTGATACTTTGAATGCTGCTTCTGTAGTTACCTGAAAAGAGCACAGGATTGTAAAGAATTAGTGAGTATGGAGCTAAAGACACTTCCCTGTTAACATAAGTGTTTTATAATTGGCTCCTAGGATATTTTGATAGTGTTTGGGCCAGCAGTTGGTCTGAAATGATAGTACTGCTTGACAGATTGTATATTCTGTTTGAAAGATTTTTCAGTGTGATATAGTGGCTTATTTTAATATAGTGATGAATGTGCACATATGGTATTATTTTTAAAGCAGTGTTTGCTTTCAGAGTACTGTCAGGAGCATGTGATAGATTTCTGTGTGTATGCAAACAAAATGAGACAGTATGATGTAGAGGTTTCCCTGGCTTGAGTTTCATATGGCTGCATTCCCCTGGGTGGTGAAAGGACCCACAAGTTTTATGAAGGTGAAAGCAAGCTCATGGCCACCCCTTTGTCACACCCTCATTATCATGCTGCTGTATGACTTGCAAAAACTATTTTTAGTGAATGACTAGAAGTTTCAAACTACTCACTTTTGCTCTAATGGGAGCCTCTGGCATTTTGCAAAAGAGTTTGAGGAAATATTTTCATCCAATTTTGCAGCTGTGAAGAGAGGAACAGGAGAGTTTTGCTGAAATCAAATGTAGCTACGATGGCTCTGGAAATCTCGAAAATTTATGTTATATACTAGAGGGTTTAGTATGGATTGGTAGTTGGGTTCCTACAGTGTTCGGTGGGGTTTTTGTGTGGGTTGTCAGTTTTAAGTGTGTAGATGATGTGCAGATGAATGGAATGAGGCAATCTCAGTTGGGCAAGCAAATCAACCAGCCCACTATGTCCACTCAGGCTGTTCAAATGCAAAGCTCTATTTGAAAAAAAAAACCTTGGAGGATGAGAAACAAATTACTGTCTTGTTATTGAAATGACTTAGGCTTGCAGTAAGTAAACTGGAATTCCCCCTGAAATGCTGGGGTTTGACTGAGCCAGTTAAATAGGTAGGTGATTTTTATTTCTATGTCTAGGTCAGGGCTAGAAAACTGCCTCTCATTCTGGTTTCCTTGTTTAAATATGTTTTGAAAATTTGCAGAAAGGAAGGAACCAGGTGATTTGACAAACTTTAGCTTATCAAGAAGACTGATTTGATAATGTCAGAGCATTTTCAGAGGGTGATTTTTATCAGGTACTTTAATTAGGGAGGTCACACTTGGGGAAAAACTTAGAAATTAGGTCAGACAAATTCAAATGACGGCAGGATGATTGGCCACTGAAAGCCAAGTGTGGTGAGAGACAATGGGTACTCGGTTTTAAAATGTCACAACTTGCTAGGCTCAGTAGAGAGACCACAGAGTGATTTAAAGGGCAATGCCTCACCAATAGATCAAACTAAATTATGCGGCACTTCCTAGTCATTTTATATATTAGAAATTTGTGAAATGGTCATTTTCAGAGGCTTAATCTATTGGGTACTGTAATGAGGAGCTTCTTTGACAAAGACAGATCTTGAATCTCAAATCCCTGTTTCAAAGGATGCCATTTATAGGCATACTAAGTAAAACCGAAGTAATTTGTGTGCTGTGAGGGCAGAAGGGCTTTTTTTTTTTTTTTTTTTTTTTTTTTTTTTTTTTTTTTTTTTTCCAGTTTTCTATGTCTCATTCTAGAAACGAACAGGCATCCCATCTGAAACAAATTCTTGACATAGGAAATCAGAGTTTGAATTTTGGGATTGTGGTTTGCCAGTATAATAGCCAAAAACAGTCTTAGCGTAAAAATCATTAAGCTTTTTAATAAAGCATAGGTGCCAATTTTCTGCTTTTTAATATTCTACTGAAACCTTTGCTAATTCAAGTAATGTAGTGTGTGAAAGATGTGCCCAGAACAGTGCTGATGAAGCCATGTTCCTATTTTTGTGGCTGGAACCAGACTTGTCTTATGGCTTGACATGAAAGAAAAGTAACTCTGATGTTTTAGAAGCTTATCTGAATGCTGAACAGTTCACTCCAAAAGTCACTGTCATGAAATGAAGATTGATGTGCTGCTATTCATTAATTGCTGTCAGAAGCATGTGCGTGTCTGCATATACAAATGCTTATAGTTTAATGACAGACTCTCATTCTAGTTCAGATGTACATAAATTATACTACTTGTATAAGAAGAATCTTCTCTAGGAAATTGCAGAGGATGCTTCCTGAGTTATCTGTGCTATAAATCTTCAGTGGTGTGGCAGTACATTTATTCCTCTATTTTACTGTGTTTAGTTGCAGCAGTTGGGCACCTTAAGGACACTTATTTTCATGAGTCTAGTGGTGGAGTTGCTTATTTTGGATTTTGAGTGGTCTAAACAGTAGACCTGGGTTGTCTACTAGTGTTAGTGAAACTGTTTTCCTTTGTGTGGTGTATGGTTTTTGTGTGGTGTGGGTGAGTTTGTTGTTTGGTGTTTTGTTGATTTATATTTTGTTTTGTTTTGTTTTGTTTGAGGGTGTAATTTTTTTGTTTGGTTTGAGGTATGTGGGTTTGGTTTTTTTTTTTTTGTTTTTGTTTGTTTGTTTGTTTGTTTTCTCAGACTTGCCATGATATTTGAAAAGTCTTGTCAGACAGGGGAAGTTCCTGGGGACTGGAAGAAGGGACATGTTACACCCATTTTTAAAAAGGGTAGAAAGGAGGATCCTGAAAACTATTGCTCTTTCAGCCTCACCTCTGTGCCTGGAAAGATCATGGAGCAGATTCTCCTAGAGGGTCTAACAGGACAAAAAGAAGGCAGTGGGATGATAAAGGACAGCCAACATGGCTTCATCAAGGGCAGGTCCTGCCTGACCAATCTAGTGGCTTTCTTTGATAAGGTGACTACCTCTATGGACACAGGACAACCTGTTGATGTGATCTATCTGGACTTCTGAAAGGCTTTTGACACAGTCCCTTACAAAATCCTACTCACCAAGTTGGAGAAATACAAATTTGATGGGTGGACTGTACAGTGGATAAGGAATTGGCTGGATGGTCGCATTCAGAAGGTGGTGGTCAATGGCTCCATGTCCAGATGGAGAACAGTGACAAGTGGCATCCCTCAGGGGTCTGTACTGGGACCTATATAGTTTAATATCTTCATTAATGATATTGACAATGGGATTGAGAGCACCATCAGCAAGTTTGCAGGAAAGCAGCTCTCCAGAAAAGGACTTGGGGCTGTTGGTGAATGAGAAGCTGGACAGGAGCCAGCAGTGTACAATTGCAGCCAAGAAGGCCTGAATGCTCTGGTGAGACCTCACCTGGAGTATTGCATCCAGTTCTGGAGCCCTCAACACAGGAAAGACATGGACCTGATGGAGCAGGTCCAGGGGAGGGCAACAAAGATGATCAGAGGGCTGAAACACCTCTCCTATGAGGACACGCTGACAGAGCTGGGGTTGTTCAGCCTGGACAAGAGAAGGCTCCGGGGAGATCTTATAGCCACCTTCCAGTAGGGGGCCTACAGGAAGGCTGGAGAGGGGTTATTTACAAGGGCCTGTAGTGAAAGGATGAGGGGTAATGGGTTTAAATTAGAGAAGAGTAGCTTTAGACTGGATATCTACTGGATAGATGTGCGGTAGTTTTGAAAATGTGTTCCCTCAAGGTGTAGTTAGCAGTGTAACTGGGCTGGGGAACCTAGCATGTAACGGACCTTCTAGAGAAAAGTTTGACATCAAGCTGATCTTGGAGTAATTTTTATGGATCCTAGCTCAAAATTCTTAAAAAATAGTTAAGATTTGGATCTAGAAAATGGCATGCCTCTCCTATGCTATGTATTATGTGAGTCACAGAATCACAGAATGTTAGGGGTTGGAAGGGACCTAGAAGATCATCTAGTCCAACCCCCCTGCTAGAGCAGGAGCACCTAGACCAAGTGACAAAGAACCTTCCCTGACTAGGAATCAAACCCAGGCCGTGGCAGTGANGCCTGTAGTGAAAGGATGAGGGGTAATGGGTTTAAATTAGAGAAGAGTAGCTTTAGACTGGATATCTACTGGATAGATGTGCGGTAGTTTTGAAAATGTGTTCCCTCAAGGTGTAGTTAGCAGTGTAACTGGGCTGGGGAACCTAGCATGTAACGGACCTTCTAGAGAAAAGTTTGACATCAAGCTGATCTTGGAGTAATTTTTATGGATCCTAGCTCAAAATTCTTAAAAAATAGTTAAGATTTGGATCTAGAAAATGGCATGCCTCTCCTATGCTATGTATTATGTGAGTCACAGAATCACAGAATGTTAGGGGTTGGAAGGGACCTAGAAGATCATCTAGTCCAACCCCCCTGCTAGAGCAGGAGCACCTAGACCAAGTGACAAAGAACCTTCCCTGACTAGGAATCAAACCCAGGCCGTGGCAGTGAGAGTGCCAAACCCTAACCACTAAACCACAATGTCTTCTCTCATTTACTTACTGACTTTAGATCTACCCTTTTACATCCTGGAAGGTACTTTCTTCTGGAACTCATCAATAGAAAACATGAGTGAGAATGCTGGGCAACAGTTACTAATGCATGTATTATTATATACTAGGTGCATTTTTGCACTGGCATAGGAAGGGACTTCTGATTGGAAGTTTCAGGTTTCTTGGGTGATTGCAGTATTGAGGACTGGTTTTGGTTTTAATTGCAGATCAGAATTTATAGCAGTGTTTTGGTTGATTTTTATTTATTTTCCCCCAAGAAAGTAATAAATAGACTACTTTAACCTTTCTCAGTCTCTCTCAATCCTCCATTAATGCTCATGCCAATTTAGGGCTGGATTCCTTCTCTCCCCCAGCCTGTGATCAAAAAGTCCAAATCTCTTGCTTGACAGACTGGAGAGCTGGGCAAGGAGAAATTTAATGCAGTTTAATAAGAGCAAGTGTAAGGTGCTGCATCTGGGGCACAACAACTCCATGTATCAGTACAGGCTGGGGGCTGGTGTACTAGAGAGCAGCTCTGGAGAAAGAGACCTGGGAGTCCTGGTGGACAGGGGGATGACCATGAGCCAACAATGTGCCCTCGTGGCCAAGAAGGCCAATGGCATCCTGGGATGCATTAAGAGAAGTGTGGCCAGTAGGTCAAGAGAGGTTCTCCTCCCCCTCTACTCTGCACTGGTGAGACCCCACCTCGAGTACTGTGTCCAGTTTTGGACACCCCAGTTCAAAAAAGATAGAGATTTGCTGGAGAGAGTCCAACGCAGGGCCACCAAGATGATTAGGGGAGTGGAGCATCTCCCTTATGAGGAGAGGCTGAGAGAGTTGGGGCTCTTTAGCCTGGAGAAGAGGAGACTGAGGGGAGACCTCATTAATGTTTATAAATATGTTAAGGGTGAGTGTAGAGAGGATGGAGCCAGACTTTTCTCAATGTCGTCCAATGACAGGACGAGAGGCAATGGGTGCAAGTTGGAGCACAAGAGGTTTAGGCTCAACACAAGAAAGAACTTTTTCTCAGTGAGGGTGCCAGAGCTCTGGAACAGGCTGCCCAGGGAGGTTATGGAGTCTCCATCTCTGGAGACACTTAAGGCCCACCTGGATCTGTTCCTGAGAGACTTGGTCTAGATGATCCTGCTCAGGCAGGGGGATTGGACTAGATGATCTTCTAGGTCCCTTCCAGCCCCTAATTTCTGTGACTCTGTGATTCTGTGATTGATGTATATAAGTGTGTAATTTTGGAGTGATTACTACTGAAGGAAAGAAAGCAGCCACCTAACCCCTCTGTAGTTCATTTTCCCATATACTAATATTCCCAAATAGTAATGCTGATACATAGCCAGTCTGGTAAATTACTTTGCAATCTGCACATGAAAAGATACACTACAAAGTACAGTTATGGTTTTGCATCTCAGCAATAGCTCCAGAGGGCCCATTATGTTTTATTGAGTAAACATTTTGACATTCCTTTTTATTTTTGAATATGTGTTTACAAATTTATTTAAAAATGGATTTTCGATCAATAGCCTGTAGTGGATTCTCTAGGAGAGTCATTAGCTTCTACTGTGAAAATCTTTTGTGGTTTCATGATCCAATGTAGGTAACCATTCCAGTCTAGGAGGTCAGTTTTCTGCTGAAATTTGTGGAAATTTGCCTTTTAAGCTTTTTCACGATGTGTTGATGGAAAAAAAAAAATAATATAGAAGAGATTTAGTTACATGGATCACTTACATTTATATATAAATATTTAGATATTTAAAACAATATTAAAGATATTTAAATATTAAAGCTATTTAAAACAAAAGCTGTTGTGAGTGCTGGATTTATTTGAAATGAGTAGTCATATCTCAGAAAATTATAAAGCTGTCTTCTTCTAACAGTATTGTGGTGACATGTATATGGCATGTTCATACTGTGGCAAATCTATATGCTTGTTACCTAACCCTCCAAAGACAAAGGATTTACATTGGAGAAATGACAGACTTAACACAAGTGTGCATTGCAGTGCTGTAATATACCTAATGACATAGGGAATTAAGTGAGAGGCGGTGAATATTTTGAGACTTCTCATGAATTACCTTTCTTTACAGCAAATGCAGTGTTGAGTTTAAGATTCTGTAGACAAGATTAATGAGCAATCTAAATGGTTGTGCTGTCAGTAATCGCAGGCATCCTTGCAATGTTTGTGAAAGCTTAACATAAATTATGTTGTTACAGCCTTTATCACAAGTGTAATGTATTATTAACAGTAGGCAAAAAAGCCTCAAAGTAAGATTTCAGATTGACTCATAAATCAATAACCAGAGAAACACAAGGTAGAATTAATATAATAATGACACAGTTCTGGGGTTTTGATGTGAATTACATTGTAATGCAATTGTGAAAATGTTATTCAGGTTTTCATGGTATAGTTGCATGTAAGTTCTGCCATAAAAATGTGTGAATATATCAATGAATCTTCTCTGCAATCAGGCAGGCATACACAATGTATTTCCAGCACAGCTCTATAGCCTTAGTATTTTCCTTTCCAATTTGATATCTTGCATATTCTTACAGAGTGAGATTGCTTTATTTATATTGAAGCTGTGGAGCCTTTTCTGGTCTGTTGGACTACGGGGGGTTTCTCTTTGTGTGTGGTTTAGCATTCTGTAAGTCAGTGGTGGCTCCGGGACATTTTGTAATAAAAGTGTCTCTTATGGCTAAGGATGTGATGGGTTTAAATTAGAGAAGAGTAGATTTAGACTGGATATCAGGAAGAAGTACTTTACCTTGAGGTTGGTGGATCAGTGGAATAGGCTCCCCAGGGAGGTAGTTGGGGCACCACTTCTGGAGATATTCAAGGAGAGGTTGGACGAGGTTCTGAGCAGCCTGGTCTAGTTAAGGGTGTCCCTGCTCACTGCAGGGGGGCTGGACTAGATGATCTTTGGACGTCCCTTCCGGCCCTAAACATTCTATGATTCTATGTACTTTTTATAAATCAGTTTTCAGCAGTGATTTAAATTTTCTAGAGTGTGCTCTGTATCAGTTTTACATGTTAAGGTCTGAGCAGCTGGAATGAGTGTTGCTGCACCACGTAGCATTGCTTTAGGATTGAATGTCGTTGCTGGTGGTTTTTTTGACTAAATACTTACATGCATGGTCCTGTTTATGAGCATGGTTTGCAATGTTAGTAAGGTGAGAAGCAGGTAAGTGAATCTCTTTGTAATGTAATATTCATGTCTCCAAAGTCTGAGTGTCTTCCTGAGCATTCTCAGACCCAGACTTGTGTGTACTTCTGCCTGTACTTAACTGAGGTGTGAGTTGTCCTTGTTTTTATACATATATAACAGTACATATGTGTGCATATAGTTAAATATCAAGTAGCGTTCAGTTAAGAACCCAAAATAAATTTGGTTGTATTGAGAAGGGATCTTGCTGTGTGGGCTTTTTAACCTGCCATAGTAAGTTACCTGCATCCGGTGCTGTAGTAATGCATTGAAGTCAGTGAGATACCTTGTGTGTGTTTTTAAAACCCCTTACTTACACTGGAACTACTTTTAAATAGCCAGTTGGGTTGCCCCTTATGTTATACTATGAAGATATTTTTTAGAATGCTTATTTTTGTATGACTTAATTTAAATATTTTTTCCCCGTGTTTCTTGTTGTTTTTAGGCATGTTGGATTGGAGGAATGAGCTGCAGAGAGCTGTGCTAGTTGAATGCTGTAAACTCTAGCCTTAAAACCTTGTGAAGCATGATGTATATGATGCCAGTGTAATGTTGCGGTGTGGGAATATCTGCTGTCTTCACATGGCTCATCAAGAAATTATGTGGGGAATTTGCAGTTGTCTGGAATAGTTGAGGCAGAATGGTCAGTAGGCAAGTATAACCCTTGATTTTCTCAGTAGCTGTTCCTCTGAAACAGTTGAGGCAGACTGATTTAGGAGTCCAGCAGATCACTGCAAGCCCAGTGACACCAGCATGCCAAGTCCCTTTGGGGTAGCAAGTGCATGCTGAGCTTTTGTGAACAGAGAGTCTATGCAGTACCACTAAGGTAGGTGTGCTGAGGTTGGAGTCTGCTGTCCAACAGAACTTGAAAATGCAACATACAACCATCACGTAATGAGAATAACTATTTACTCCTGTTTTTACTGTCAACTGAAAGATTGTTTTTTTAGTTAAATAGGATCCTGGCAAGCCTACTGCCTTTCTGCCATGTTTGATTCCCTTACTTACCTTGCTGTTTCTCCTTCCTGCCTCCAGATGCTCTTTAGTGAAGTCCACCCTTCCCTTCCACTGCTGTTGGAAGCAGACATTTTTTGTTACCTGATTGCTTTCATAATTCCATTCTGTCTCCTGGTTTTTCTCTTTGTCTGCTTTCATCTCTTGTTTAACTTGTTCCATAATGTCTTCCTTTCTTTGAGATTTTTCATGGCATAAGCAAGCTTCAGTTCTCTTTTCATACCCACCTGCCCTTGACCTGCCTGGTTCCCCATCTCTGCCCATGACTCTTTGATATCCAAAGTCTATTGCTACTTCATTTAGTGTCACCCATTGCATTTCCATCCCTGTATGCTCCCTGGTCCCATTGCTATCTCTTGCACTCTAGAAGACAGTCTTGAACTAATCTACTTTGCATAAACTCTTCCAAACAGGAGCTAAGGAGCATTTCTCCTGCTTCTATAACTGTGTGCCACTTGTAACATTTGCTCACCCTCTGACTTTTTATTTTGTCAGCTTCTTCCTTGGACTTTGTTTGGAGGATTTGTGATATGTGTTTCAACTCTACATATCTACAGCATATGACAAAAAATGTAACTTAAAACTGCACATTCTTCAGTATTAAATTGCATCTCAATCTACCTTAATACCTCTTTGTCCAAACTATGCTTCTGTCTTGCCTTTCAGAGACCTCTTCCTGTGCATTTAGCTGTGAATTCAATTTCACTGGGAATCAAACAGCTGCTTAATCTTTCCTGTCAAGTTTTTCCTCCTGTTGCTTTTGATGGCTGAAGCAAACATCCCTTCTCTTCCTGTTGCTCATACCATTTATAGCATTGCTTTCAACAGGAATGTATTTCTAAGTATGCATAGAATTATTTTGATTGGAAGAGACCTTTCAGATCATCAAGTCTAATAGTTAACACGGCCAGTGTTAACATCAGTGCCACATCTACATATCTTTTAATTGCCTCCAGGGATGATGACTCCACTGGTCTGGGCAATCTAAACCTCCCCTGGTGCAGTTTGTCCTATTGCTTGTTACATGAGAGACTGACACCTTACTACAGCCTCCTTTCAGGTAGTTGTAGAATGTGATGTGGTCTTCCCTGAGTCTCCTTTTCTTGAAGCTAAAAACCCCTAGTTTCCTCAGCTGCTTCTCCTAAGACTTACTCTCTAGACCCTTCACCAGCGTAATTACCCTTCTCTGGACACAATCCACAATGTTCTGGCTATGTCTGTGTTTTGCAGATTCTTAAGATAGACCACTCTTTTCATCTCTATCACCTAACACTCTGGATGGAATACTCATTTTGCATTTTCTTTCATTGAAATATTGTTCTCCTGATCTTGGGAAAGATGAGATTTTTATTACATCCATTAGACCTCTTGAAAAAAAATTAGTTTTCTTAAGTGTTTCTTTTGCCTGTTTCTCTTTCCCTTGCATTGGACTCTTGTATCCTTTCTTTTGTAAGTTCTTTGTTTTTACTGTAAAAATTCTATTCCCAGTCTCCAGGACCTTACCTGGTCATTGTTGAAAATTCTGATTTCTGATCTGTCTAGCACAGTGTCTGCTTTAATCAGTTTGTAAACACAAGGTAATACTAAAACACTTGGTTTTATCTCTTTATCTTCCTGTAAATTCTTCCTTTACAAATCTTCTTTGCTATGATGCTTACAAGAAATTAATTCATAATGATAATGCCCTTTTTTTGTTGTCTTCATTGGCTCTCATATAGGTTTGCATGTCTGTGGTGCATAAACTCTCTAGCATTCTTCTCATTTAACATCTTATGTTCTGTGTCTATACAGTGGATAATATCATAGGGTTCTATGGTCCTTATTCTGCATTCATGAACACCGTGGTGATATATATATATAAATATTTATCTGAACAAATGACTGAATTTGTTATCTGATGGAATTTGATAGCTTTTATTGTATATAGTTGTTTGTGTTCTCTACTATTCCTGCGGAAACTGCCATGTTATAATTGCCTAATATTTGGAATGGTATACATTACAATTATTTAATTGGCAGTAATCAAACACCAATCTTATTTAGAATAGACTATTATGCAGATAATGGTATTTAAACAAAGGTTATAGATCATCCTCATGTGGTTCTGTCTTGGTTCACTGACTCCTGCTTCAGTGAACCCTGTTTTGGTTCTCCAAGTGTATGGGGTCTGCTAGATGTTTTCGTTGAGCAGCTTCACTCATGGATGATGAGAGGGTCCTGAGGCTGGGTAGGCAGCAGTCCCTGTTGGAGACAAGTTTGCAAGATCAGGGCTCTATAGGCTTTCATAGCTGTTTTGGGAGACTTGAGTGGCAACTTCTGCAATACGAACTGCAATGTTTAGAGTAAACTCTTAGAGCTGTCGAGTTTTGGTGAGAGAAGGCTGGAGAGCTATAATTGGAAACAAAACAGGCTTAGTAACTGTGTGAGTGCTGAGGGGACAATGTGTAGCAGTGTCTGGCTAAGCAGACTGCAACTAAAATGCTTGGCAGGTATCTCACTGAAGATTA
This sequence comes from Ceyx cyanopectus, assembly GCA_013401355.1. Lineage (NCBI taxonomy): Eukaryota > Metazoa > Chordata > Aves > Coraciiformes > Alcedinidae > Ceyx > Ceyx cyanopectus. The sequence goes on along the minus strand of VYZU01005967.1, from coordinate 9,938 downwards.
ACTATTAACACAGCAAAGAAACCCATGATGGAGGAAGACTAATAATACCAGTGGATGAACATGGTAGATGAATTGATGACTGGTGCTACAGTCTGGGAGTCTGCACTGAAGGTTATGGTGGGAATGGTTTGCTTTCTGTTTTGAAGTTGGTGTTGACTGTAGCTGGAAGAGCTGCTTGGCCTATGAAACCGTTTCACGTCACAGCCCATGCCAGTGAAGAGCCCCTTAGGAAGATAAAGATTTATCAAACCAAGTACAGAACTGGTACTTTGGGTTATGGTAGTCTGGGGTATTATTCATAAGAGGAAATGTTGTGAAGGAAAGTTTAAGACTGGTCTTTCAAATAATAGACTTACATTTCCTTGGTGCTGAGTTACTAGTAGTCAAAGAAAGAACCTTCCACTTTTTTATTTAAAAACAAACAGGCTGAATACCCGTCCCAAAAACAATGGGTGCAATTACTTGTGTTTTTTTCTTTACAAAGCAGTAAATCAGTTTATCAGGGTACTGTTGCAAAACCCTTCACTGAGATAGGTTTGCGCCTGATATGAAGTACTGCTTGTGCTTTATTATACTGTTGGATAGATTATGTGGCCTGGCTGCCAGCTTGTGCATGCTGGGCTTTTCTATTGAATCAGTTTGTCTCATGTTAGAATATAATCTCTGTTTAAATTGCTTTATGTTTTGTTTTTAATGGAAGTTGTCAGTAGATGGCAGCAGCAATCTCTTCAGATAATAGTTTTAGGTTACCAGCCAAATGAACATCTTATGCTAATGTTAACTAATCCTAAGAAAAAAAAAATCACTCTACTGAAATAATTCTCTGAGGGCAAAATGTGCTTTTATTTTTGGCCTGAAGTAGGATTTTGAAGCCAGGGGCTGCTGATTAACCTCGGTTGAGACTTTTATGAGCAGGATGATGAGAGAAGAAGGGAAGCCAGAGGAAGCTATGTACAGATAGAGTCATCCTGCAGCTGTGAAGTGATTGATGCCAGCCAACCCAAGGAATTAATGGATAGAGCCCATCGTACCATTAGAGAAGATCTGGCTAGTCTGTGCTTGCCCCACCTTATTAATGAAGGTTGTATTTAGTAGAAGGATGGAAAGGAGCTGTGCATATATATAAATCCATGTATGTATATTAGAGTGCTGCTCTTTAAGTTGCATCTCAGCTGATTTTAACTAGCTTCACCCCCTTCCCAGTGCTTGCTACTGCAAGTAGTTCTCAAGTTTGAGAGCCTATTCTAGACTGTACTCTCTCCCCTTTGTCACATTAAGCAGAAAAAGTTGGGTGTTTTTCTGACCACATCCTTGCTTCTGCACCCTTCTGAGTGGAGTTGACTTAAGAGGATATGGTCTGACTGCTGAAAGGTGCTTCAGCGAGGGGCTATTTTCTAACTCCTGAGGGCCTAACTGCATCCCTACTGCCATGGCTTGGTTGTGATAGGGATGAGGGATGATTTTGACGAGTCATCTTGGTGTTAGCATGGGGATGAGTTTGTTGAGGATAAAGTCCTGGTCATACTGGGACTAAAAAGTGTTGGCAGGGAAGGGAAAGAGGTCAGCTAGAGAGTGGTGAGGGGTAACCATCTTTCTACAGGCTCTTGGCTGTATCAAGAAGGAAAATGTTGAATTATATACCCGTCTCTCACACTGAGATCTTGTGAGATTTTTCTTTTGCCTTGTAAGTGAAGTGCCTCTAATTTATAAGAAAGGCTGTACTGCTATTCTAGCCTCAAATTTGGGTTCTCAGCGGCTACTAATGACTGCTAAGGACAAAACAGTACCTAGTCCTTCAGTATCTTCACTAAACACTTTACTATTCCTTTTCTTTTTCTGACCAAGCTTTAAAACTAAGCTGAATTCCTCACAGTGCCAGCACAACTTAACTGCTAACTGACAATAGCTAATTTTAAATCCAGTGTTAGAAGAGCAGTTATGCATTTTGTCAAGTATGTACAGTTTCTACTTATCAGCACTGAACTTTATTTACTATTTTATTGCTAGGTCGATGAGGATACTTGAGAGTCTGTAGCTTTGCCTTCAGCTTTAGGTTTGAGTCTCTTGCTGGCAGTAGCCAATGTTACCACGTCACTGTACACATCTGTGTTGTTAATTCAAGACACCAGCCCTTTATGACTCTGCAGTGTAATTTTTCTAAGCAATTGGTGAAGGAGGACCTTGCACAACTTTTTTTATGAGCAAGGGAGCAACAGCAGATCTAATACATAAAAAATAATTGCTAGGCTTGGGAGAGTTTGGTTGTATGTTTTTTGTGGTTGGTTGGTTGGTTTGGTTTTTTTCTTAGATTTTTGTTGTTGTTGTTAGCTGGAATTTGTATTGAGACTGAACACCTTGGTGTGGTTTTTTTGGTTTTTTTTTGTTGGTTTTTTTTTGTGGTTTTTTTTTTGGTGCTGTGTTTTTGTTTATTGGGTTTTTTGCGGAGCTGTTTTTATAATCACATGCATTTGGCCTTTAGTTTGTTCTGGGCTGATTCAGGTTCCTACTTTGGTTCATTTTGACTGTTTGAAAAGTCTGCTTGATATTGAATGTATCTGTGGACTGTTGCCATTGACCTTTCCTTCAGAGCAATATTTATCAAGAATAGAACAGATATGGAACACAAAAGCTCCTGAAACAAAAATGGATATCTATGTGTTGTTTCAGCTGGGTATAAAAGCTTTCCTAATATAAGAAAATTCTGAAGTATTCCCATGAGAGAAGATAAGCCTTGGCATTACCAGTTATGTCTCCTTTTTATCACAGACTAGCACACGAGCGCTAATGGATCAGCTCTGTGGAGGATGACAATTAATTCTATTTCTGTTAAGTGTGTTGCAGATATAACCACAGCATGGTGCCTGACTGACAAGCTGCCATGTCCTACCAGCTTCAGGTGGTTTGGTTTTGTTGGGGTAGGAATTATGGGATGCGGTACTACAACTTAGTTGAGCAGGTTTACCCAGCTCACTTATAAGGACAGGCTGAGACCAGGCTGTTCAGCCTGGAGAAGACTGAGAATGGATCTTACCGAGGCCTGTATATTTCTCAGGATTGGTGGTCAAAAGAATGAGGTTGGTCTCTTCAGTGGTGCCCAATGGTAGGATGAGGGGTAGTGGGCACAAGAACACAGCAAGTTCCCCCTAAGTTTAAGGAGAAACTTCTGTGAGGCTGACAGCCTTGGAACAGGCTGCCCAGAGATGATGTGGAGTCTTCTCCTCTGGAGATTTTCAAAACACACCTGGATATGTTCCTGTGCAACCTGCTCTAGATGACCCTCCTTTGCATTAGATGATCTCCAGAGGTCCTTTCCAACCCATACCATTATATGATTTTGTAATCTGCAGCTCTTCTTTCCGTCTGTCTTTTTGTGTGAGTTTATTTTAAATATGTTGGCTTACTGATACGCTACAGAATTGATGTGGAAAAAACCAAACAAAGCCTTGCAAAAAGATAACTGGAAAAAATCCTTCCATTCTCCTGACAATAGCCAGGAACGCACTGCCACCTCAAAATTAGGAGGTGGAACTGCTTTTAGCTGACAGTCTTTGATTTTATGGATATCGCTTAGATACATAAGAAGGTTAGATAAACAGGCTTAAACTATAATGGGACATCTTGGGGATTTATGTCAATGTATTGCAAGGGTATAATGGGATTCAGTAAGAGGCCAACATGTTTGGCATTTAAACATTTATTTTAGAGCAATAAATAAAGCATACAAACACTTTTTCCTGATTAATTTTTTTTGTACTTCAGCACCAAGACTTTTTTATCAGTGATCAGATAAGTAATTAGTGTTACTTGCTTTGAGTTTTATCAAACCTTTGATAGATCGTGCTTTGCGCAATGTTAATTTAATAGCCATGTATGGCTTTCTTAAGCAACTCCAAAATTTATTATCAAGCTGATTAATTCTTTGAGATATATGCAACAGTTAGTAAATGAAAATTTGTTTAAGTGAAAATATCTGAAGAAAGAATAAAATGGGAAGGAAAAGGCATTAGGGTGGTGTAGGTTTTCCTGTATGTGCCTTTTCTTTTTGTATGTATTGACCCCATTGTTTTGTTTGCTTCTGTTAAATTTCATTCAGACTAAATGGATTTGGAACTTATGTCTGGAATGCTGGATGCATGGCAGCTAGCCGAAGCCAAGTTATTGTTTAGAATAATTCTGACTTCTTTGTCATGTTCCTTAAAGAGAAATGCAAACTTTTGTCAGACTTATGGGAAGTACTTCTGTGTTCCCTGATTTTACGGGTTTTTTTCTACCACTCATTCTTTTCTGATCCATGGTGTGGACATCTAAGGAGACAGAACCTTCTAAATTATTCTGTAAATCTTTCTTAGTACTTTGAAGACTCATATTTTAGAAATGGCTTGAAGGTATTTGTACTTGCTGTATTTTGTCTTGGAATCTTTCTTTGCAGTCACCAGTGATCACAGTAAGATTGTGTTAAAAAAGCAGGATTTGAGACTTTTTCTGGTGTTGGTTGGAACAAGCTGTGCTGTGCTTCTTTCTCACAATTTCAGTTAACTCGCATGTGGAAAAAAAAATATTCCAGCTCCTTTCTGTAAGTTGTGTTTTCGAGTAACTTCAGGGTTGAGAACTGTTCTGAGAAACCAGCATAAAACCAGAATTTCTGAGACAAAAAAATAATTAATGCTTGAACAGTCACTATTAAAACTTATTCAGATGTGAAGGAAAAAGTGTGTGTTTTCATATGCGTTAACTAAAAACTGTCAAGAATTAATTGCAATGCTAAAGAACCTGGAGTGGAAAGAATTGCAGGTAGGAAGTGATTGGATGAGAAGAAACATCCTCAAGTTGTGCCAGGGGAGGTTTATATTGGACATTAGGAAATACTTCACTAAAAGGGTTACTGAGCACTGGAACAGGCTGCCCAGGGAAGTGGTTGAGTCACCATCCCTGGAGGGATTTCAAAGCCATGTAAGCATGGAACTCAGAGACATGGTGTAGTAGTGTAGTGACCTGGCAGTGCTGGGTGAACGGTTGGACTTGATGATCTTAAGGGTCTTTTCCAACCTAAATGATTCTATGATTTGATTTGTCAGCAAAACTGTCACAGAGAAACTGTGACTGTCTATGCTGCAAGGCAGGGGTATGTATTCAGCTTCTGTGAAGGTTGGTGGAGCTGAGCCCTCCACGCGGACTGCTGCACAGACGTGTCCTGCGTGGCACTGAGCAAATGATCTGAAAGGCTGGTACATTATAGAAGAGGCACTGTGGGCCAACTCATCAGCTATTAATAATAATCAGAACGTTTAAATACCACTGAAGTTTGACCTTTGTAAGGAAGCTTGATAGCCTCTGCTAGGAAACATATGCAGTCTGTGGTCTGCAGACAAGCAATTTTTTAATTTATTTGGCTGTTACTTGACATGTTGCTTGGCTCTGAAATAAAAATGATTTTCATTAAACTATTCTCTGCAGAGAAAGAAGGATTATTCTTAGGAAATAATATACAAATAATTATTCTAAATTTTGTCTGGCAGATTTAAAACCAAGAATTTCACAATATCCTAATAAAGTATAAAGCTTTTTCTTAATTTTTGGTGCTTTTATTTTTTTTTTTTTTTAATTATTTTGTTGTTGTTGTTCTTTTGGTGTGCCTTCATGGCCTAGACTCTGATGGCTGCAGCAAGAAATCTTGGATTTACCTGGTGGTCTTTGATCCAGTCTGTGCAACACAATTCATACTGCTGTTTCCTGGTAGAAAAGACTTTGCTTCAGAGTTTCAACCTGATGCTCATTCACACTTTGCACACTCATTAACTGCTTCACTGTAACTAATTTTACGTAAAGTTTACTACTGCTCTTCAATTATTTAAAAAAAATATTTATCCTTGTTTTTCTCTTTTTTTTTCAAACTTCATATCTATTGCTGTTAACAGAACTAAAGGTTTTTTTTCTAGAATAAATGAATAAAGATTTTCAGACTTAATAGAGGAAAAATGAGGGCAAAAAAAATAGACAGTATTTGTGCATACATATCACAAAATGTATAAATGGCTGTTTAGATATTAAAAAAACTTTAATAACTATTTATTAACTACCAGTGCCAGAAATGGCAGAAGGAAGCATCTAAAATCTTAATCTGGGTTTGGACTGAAATGTGTTTCTTGAAAGCACACAAAAGCTTTATATTTCAACTGAACAGATTTCCCTTGACTTGATGATACATGTAGCTACCAACCTATTTGCTTGCTCTATGCTCTTACATACATTGGTATAATGTTAAGCTTTAGAAAGGTTGTATGTAATAGCTCTAAAAGATGTATGGAGATGGTCTTCCAGAACTAATGTTTTATATGGTCTTGTTGCATTTGTTCTGTGGAGTTAAGTAAAGCTTTCTGAATATAGCAGTAAGCACCCAAACTGGGTATTTATCATGTAAAGCTGCCTTTTAGTTGCACCGAGTCCCATTCAGGTCCACTGGTTTATTGTATTTCTTTCCTTATTGATGGTTTGAATCTGACTCCTTTCTGTTACATGGAGTCACATTCTAGTCTTTTAAGTTGACACTGGAAATGTTCTGAGTTTCTGTCAGGAAGATCAGCACTCTCTACCTCATGGAAAAATCCATTGCGTTCTCGTGTGCCTGCCCCCCTTCTCCCCCTGATAAAGCTGCTAGCAAAAAGGTGGGGTTGATTTTCATGCCTTACTCAGTAATGTGTCCATGTTTATTCAGAGGTATGTTGTTTTGGTGTTCAACCAGGTTGAATGAATACAAAGACCTCAACACTTAAAGCAGCATGAGACTAAGAACAAGAGCATGTCAGGAGTTTCTCGGTGTCTGTGCTCCTGCCGACCCTGATCCATAGCAGATGCAAATATCTTATGTCTGAGTCTGCAAACTGATTATGCTTTTAGCTACTACATCCCTACTTCTGTGTTTCAACACTTAGTTCAGATGCTGTTTGGAGAGATTTGTCTTCGGTTTGTGTTGGAAATAAGTTGGATATGCGTCTGACCTGCTAATGCTCACAATTTTGTCATCTTCCAGAACTCAAAAGAATCTGGGACTATTCTTTGGAGTGACTTCTTTAGCTGTCACTTAAATAACAGGGAGTTCAAATCTCCTTTGCATATGTACAAGCTCATTTGAATGTCTTCAGCCCTGTTCTACAGTATTCTACACTTGCTTTTCTGTTGAATGGAGGAATATTCTTTCTGTTCTTTTTCAAAAGAGATTTTGAATACATTTTAATTTATATAAAATAGATACATTGAGGATGAGGTAGAATTATAATTAATTTGTTATTTAATTTCCTAATTGCTTACTCGGGGTTTTGATTATAGGCTTTTTCCCCCTGCTTTAGAAGGTGTTTATTTTTTTAGTGCAATGCTTAAAGTTGAGAGAGTATAGTGATCATTTCACTGCTCAGCTGTATTCCTAAACCATACATTTGTAGTCTACATTTTAAAACATTGTTCCCTGCTCACTGTATAGAAAAACATAACCTGAAAGCAAAGTCTGGCTTTGATGAGAAAGCAACATGATTTCTATATAAACATTACAGGGAAAAATAAGTTACTAACAGAGATGAGCTTATGTATTGTAGAAATTCTGATGGAAACGTCAACTGTGCTCCCTAATTTTTCTAGTGATTGCTTTCTGGTCTTAATCTCTCCTTACTTATCATGAATCAGTATTGTCTAGGTATACCCTGCTATAGTGAGTTTCTTGCTTCATGTGGCTCTGTTATGGAAGAGGCCACTAAACACAAAGCAGTTTTGCACTGAATTATGTATTTCACCATTTCAAGGTTATTATTCCTATGTGTGCCCTTCTTGCTTCTTGTCAGCAAGGAGTTCTCGTCCCCAGAAGAAGGTAGCAGGGTTTTTTTCCTGTTGCTAGACACTACTGAAATAACTGCTGTGCTCTAGGATAGTCCTGAGGACATACACTGAAACTTGCCAACAATGTTAAAAATATCCTTTTTGTAGAATGTAATAATGAAATCTTACTGATGGCAGTTTAAGTTCTAATTTTGACTTCCTACGTCTCTTCTCGTTTTGAGATGAAAGTTAAAATCTGCCACTTTTAAAATACATCAAAACTTCACCTATTTAAAAATGAAAGTGTATTCTGTTCAATTTGGAGGAGATTTTTTAGAGTTGTGCAGCTGAAAATAAAAAAACAAACAAAAAACCACACCAAACCAAGCCAGGTATGGAGTTTTGTATGTGATCTTTGTTCATTGATTAGTGTTTCCCCTGAGAGGAATCTCTAAATATTTTAAAACCAGATGGTTGTGGTTTTGTATTGTTTGGGTTTCTTTTTTTCATCCTTAGAACAACCAGTGAAATATGAAGCAGTGTGAAATATCTCCTAGGCTGACTAGTGTTCTAAAAGGTTCTAAAGACTGCTTCTTTCCAGTCATACAGGAATTCCTGAACTGTAAATATTCAAGTGTTCTGCTTGTAGAGGAATACATATTTTCCTATCCAAAATGAATAAGAAGACTGTTGAAGGGAGCCAGGTCTTACCTATTAAGTAATACCGTTGTGGCTTGTAAAATAGGGAAATGAAATATCCGAAACCGCAGCTTTCATTTTGATGTATTATTGGCTGTTACGACTTTCAGAAATATCAAAGACATACTTAAGTATGAATTGAAGAATAATGTCAAAGGAAAAAATGTCACTATTTGGCAGTGGTTTAAAATAAATTCATCTTTAGAAATGTTCAGTCCGGTGTTCCCATTTTGATTAATTCCCTTGCATGAACACATCCCCNCCTCATGGAAAAATCCATTGCGTTCTCGTGTGCCTGCCCCCCTTCTCCCCCTGATAAAGCTGCTAGCAAAAAGGTGGGGTTGATTTTCATGCCTTACTCAGTAATGTGTCCATGTTTATTCAGAGGTATGTTGTTTTGGTGTTCAACCAGGTTGAATGAATACAAAGACCTCAACACTTAAAGCAGCATGAGACTAAGAACAAGAGCATGTCAGGAGTTTCTCGGTGTCTGTGCTCCTGCCGACCCTGATCCATAGCAGATGCAAATATCTTATGTCTGAGTCTGCAAACTGATTATGCTTTTAGCTACTACATCCCTACTTCTGTGTTTCAACACTTAGTTCAGATGCTGTTTGGAGAGATTTGTCTTCGGTTTGTGTTGGAAATAAGTTGGATATGCGTCTGACCTGCTAATGCTCACAATTTTGTCATCTTCCAGAACTCAAAAGAATCTGGGACTATTCTTTGGAGTGACTTCTTTAGCTGTCACTTAAATAACAGGGAGTTCAAATCTCCTTTGCATATGTACAAGCTCATTTGAATGTCTTCAGCCCTGTTCTACAGTATTCTACACTTGCTTTTCTGTTGAATGGAGGAATATTCTTTCTGTTCTTTTTCAAAAGAGATTTTGAATACATTTTAATTTATATAAAATAGATACATTGAGGATGAGGTAGAATTATAATTAATTTGTTATTTAATTTCCTAATTGCTTACTCGGGGTTTTGATTATAGGCTTTTTCCCCCTGCTTTAGAAGGTGTTTATTTTTTTAGTGCAATGCTTAAAGTTGAGAGAGTATAGTGATCATTTCACTGCTCAGCTGTATTCCTAAACCATACATTTGTAGTCTACATTTTAAAACATTGTTCCCTGCTCACTGTATAGAAAAACATAACCTGAAAGCAAAGTCTGGCTTTGATGAGAAAGCAACATGATTTCTATATAAACATTACAGGGAAAAATAAGTTACTAACAGAGATGAGCTTATGTATTGTAGAAATTCTGATGGAAACGTCAACTGTGCTCCCTAATTTTTCTAGTGATTGCTTTCTGGTCTTAATCTCTCCTTACTTATCATGAATCAGTATTGTCTAGGTATACCCTGCTATAGTGAGTTTCTTGCTTCATGTGGCTCTGTTATGGAAGAGGCCACTAAACACAAAGCAGTTTTGCA
>VYZU01005965.1:50553-92890 GCA_013401355.1 Ceyx cyanopectus | reverse complement strand
GGAAACAGAGTACTGACAGGAGGATCACTGTGGAACAATCCATGTGCAGAGTTGTAGCCAAAATCTGAATTCACCAGAAACCAATAAGCTGAACAGCCACAGCCAACTGTCCATAGCCTTGTCTAGAATGGCTTTCAACAAAAAATACCAAGAGCCATGGACAGTCTCCTTACCCCTGTCCAGAATTTGATGTAAACAACATCCATAGAAACTGGGATTGTTACGAAAGTTTATCCATAGATCTGGATAGCAATAAAAAGCGTTTCCTAGGAAACTGTAAGATCCTGTACCAGGCAGTGTACAGCTGAGAGGAACTGTAGGGCCACTGGTGTTTTCAAGGTACAACTTTGCCTGGTTTCTTTCAGATCCTGTGATCATGTACAAGGAGAGCACGTGTGAAGGTCAGGGCTGGTTTTGTTTGTTTGTTTGTTTGCTTTCTTCTCTGCAGTGTCTCAGGTAACTCACTGGGCTGGGTTTTCACTTGTGTTCCTAGAACAGGGCATTACCACTCTCTGTGTCCGTCCTGGGCACGCCGAGGCCGTGTCAGTAATTTCCTTCTGCTGCCAGAGAAACAACTGTTTCGTGTCTTCCCATCTCCTCGAGGACTGCTGCCAGCATGCTCAGGTTGCCATCAGGGAAGTTCTGGGCTTCCCAGAGATCCAGGATCACCCCGGTGGGACTCGACTTCGTAGCGAAATAATTTAAGTACCTGCAAGGAGCCCAGAGGAAAAGCAGGTTTTGGCTGAGCTGCACGAAAGCTCCTGGAATTTCTGTGATGCCAACCCCTCCCCGTGGCTGCTCCTCGTGAGCACAGCTGATGTTGCCCTGCTCACCTGTCCAGCTTGAGCTTGTGAGCCAGCATCCTCCAGTCGTGCCCGCGGGTCTGGGGCGCGTCCAGGCTGCTGCACAGCTTCTGCCGGATGGGCAGCGGGATGCTGAACGTGCTGGGCCCCACCATGGTGGTGATGCTGCCTGCTGAGTCCAGGCCAGGGTAGTCAATGGCAGGGGGCTCCTAAGGTTGGAGAGAAAGCAAAATAAACACATAAATACATACAGGTGGTTTGGTACTGAGTGCAGAGACACTTGGAGAAGAATCACAAGCAGTTGGCTCTTTGGGGCAGGGATTTTCTCTTTCCTTTTAGCACCCACAGGTAGGCAGAAGGAGGAGTTCTGTAGCTTACACTTGTCACCTGCAGCTACCAAGCACCAAGCAGGGCTCCTTTCATGCCTTTCAGCTGCTTCATCTCCACCTCTGCCCAGGTCCCAGCCCCGGGAAAGACATCATGAAATGCCAGTTGGTTTTTCTCCCCTCTGAGCTGTCTTGTGACACCGTGGCAAGCTGGCTGCTGGAAGTCCCTGTAAAACCTGAAACTGCCTCCAACCCAGGTGATGTCTGGCTTCAGCTGCCAAAGCTTCAGAACAAATGGTGAGCCCTTCATCTCCCTGTTCCTCTTGCCTCACAAATTCTCATGTTTTGGCACCCACTGCATTTTTATTTTTGGAGGCGCAGTGGAAGACACCGTATAAAGCCAGAATAAGACAGTTTAATCTGCACAAGTTTTACAACCTTTACGAGAGGAAAAATAGGAAAAAAAGGCCCATAAAGGGAGGTTGCAGGAACCTGGGTAACTGTATTTTTCCCTCACTTTGAAAGTGAGGAACCACAGCTGAGGTTTCCTGATGGCTGGTGTCTTTGTCACAACAACCCCTCCCTCGTACACACGGGGTTTCCGATATGATACATCCAGGTCAATTCTGTCATGAAACCAGCTGAGATTTAGGGGTTTTTTTCTAGTGACAAAGTTGACACATGCCAGCCCTTAGCAGCCCAAGGTCCTCCTGCCCCTCACTTGGGCTCAGGAACATCACTACATGTCAAGCAGGAGGAGGAATTTTGCAGTAGGCAGCCTTGCAAGTGGTGGTATTATTCCCTCTCTATTCATCTGTGATGGATGGGATCACAGCACAAGACAAGAATATTATCCTGTTCCCTCTGAATCCATTAGCAGGCCCTATTACACACAAGCAGCTGAAGATGATTATAGTGTATACTTGCATTTCATTAAAGTTACTCTCAGTTCTTTCTCTTCTCTGTGAGGTTAAATTAGAGATTACCTCAATGCAGCACTTATTACAATAATTGTTTATGATACTTGTTTTACCATCTGTCTTTAATGCTGTGCAGTCCCCAGCTGAATATGTAACTTTACACCCAACAACCAAGCAGATGTTATGGGTAATGGTGCACACCATCAGGGATCTCCAGCACAACTTCTGCCTGTTGTCCCCAGCCCTTCCCACAGTCAGCCTGCAGTGCCTGCAGCCCAAGAGCCTGCTCTGTGCAGCCACCAAGGGTCTCAGGCACAAAAGCCACCAGCGCAGTCACTGTCACTGCTGTTTCACAGCTGAACATGGACCTTGGTCTCAGCCTGACTGCCCCAGGAGGGAAAATTCTCCAGGTGCTACAATAGCAGCAACAAAGGTGTCATTTTAGCATCAGCACGATCATTTTTTTCTATTCTATACAGCCACTAGAAGAAAAACTGTGGAAGGCAACTGTCAGGGGTTGTAGCAGTAACACAACCTGAGGAGACCAGTCTGTTGCAAACAGAGCATCTGAGATCCTCCCCCAGTTACAAGCTGGAATTGGGGGGGAGCAGCTTGTGCAATGCAGGGCAATGACACTGGCGTGAAATGGGAAGCATTCAACAGGGAAAGGATACCCTCCTTAGCCCTCCCACACCCCTGCAGTCAGCCAGGGGAGTGCACTGCTCTCCTTTACCTCCGAGATGGAGCAGTTGAGCTGGAAGATCTGCCCCTCTCCCTCAACCTGCCGCACGCAGAGTTTGCACACCAGCTCCAGGGTGTTCAGGCTGAACCTCTCCAGTGTGAAGGTGCAGTGCAGGTTCCTCTGGCACCCACTCCAGATGTGATAAAAGGGAATCTCCTGCAGGAGGAAAGCCAGAAAGGTATAGTCAGGGAGGAATGTGAGATCTGTATGCCCAGAGGCTCACTGCAAATGGTCCAGGGGAAAAACCTGTCCATGGGACTGCAGCAGTGGTTTTAAATACCCCTGTGTGTGACTGGGCTCCACTGTGAATGCTTTGTGGTGCTCACCTGGTATTTAGCCAGCAGCTTGCTCTTCCAGAGGGAGTGGGCAATGTCATGGATGGAAAGGCGGAGGTTGTGGGTGCTCCCCTTAAAATGCAAAGCTTTGGGCTCCTCCAAGAGCTGCCCTCCCAGCTGCCTCTCCAGCTGCAGAACCTCCTGCAGGGACAAGAACACAGAGCTCAGGGCTCACCACGACAGCAAATGGTCTTCTGAGTCCCCCAGGCTGCCTGCTGGAGATGCTGCTACTTGTGCTTACACTCGGCAGAGTGGTGCAGGAGATAACAGATGGTATCAGGCTGAGGATAACCAAGATTGCAGTGCAAGACACTGACACAGCATCCTGTACAAGGGCTCAGGGTCACTGAAACTGGAATGGAAAGCTAGTAAGCCAAGAGCCCAGTCATCTGCAGGTAGAAATGAATAGATACCTGTGATATTATCGCTGGAGAAAAGGAGGCTCAGGGGAGATCTTATTGTCCCAGTCTGTTTAACCAGCTATCAAGTGATAGGACAAGAAGAAATGGCTTTAAGTTTAGCCTGGATGTGAGGATGGATTATCAGGCACTGCAATGTCTTGCCCAGTGGTGGAGTCCTCATCCCTGGAGGTATTTAAGTCTGGAGNCAGTCTCACTTGTATTTATCTCACTTGTATTTATCTCAGGAGCCCAAAGCCAATGCCACACAGAGAGTGCTCAAGGGGCAGACAGGCACACAAAGCCAGGATGCAGCCAAGCAAAGGAACCTGTTTTAGCCAAGAGCAAACCCAGCTACTCTCCATCATGTTCAGGAGCTGGTTACGTACAGAAAAAGCCCCTCTCCCAGCACCTGAAGCTAAAATGATGTTCATTTATCAGCCATTAGAGGAAAAACAAAACCAGGAATCCTTTAAGATTATGCCAATGAATCAGTTCCAGCTACTTTCCAGTGGCCCCTAATTACCTTGTCAAGATGTCTAAAGAGCAATCAATAGTAATTAACCGATTACTATAGATCTTCATTATGTCCAAATTACCTTCCTGGAGGGGCCAGAAGATGACTCAATGCCCCACTAATTGCAGATGCCACTTCTCAGGCACGTGGGGCATGGGGGGCTGAACGACCCCCCTGTGGAGCTGCCCTGCTGTGGGGAGACACTGCAGCAGGATGGTGTGGGGAGACACTGCAGCACCATGGTGCACCATCCCACCACCACTCAACAGCTTCCCCTGGGGGTTACCTGCTGCAGAAGCCCAAGGACTGCTCTGTCCCCCTCCCAGATGCCAGCTGCAGCTTCCCAGGTGAAGGATGGGCCCTCCATGCTGCTCAGCACCACTGCTGAGCTCTCCTGCTAGCACATCAAATCGGATTAACCTTACCTCACAACTCTCCCCAGTCTATTAGAAACCAACCCACAGCTCCTGAGTAGCCCCTAATTGGATTCCCCAGCTCTGACTGCATTAGCTGCCAAAGGCCCCTCCAACTCACTTATTGCTACCTCAGGCCTTGACAAACCCATGGAAAATTGTGTTATGGAGCACAGGCATAAAAATGTCAGGATTCTGCAGCTTGATTGCTATGAAAGATCCTTCTATTTTTATTTTTTTTTAAAGAGGCAAACCAGAGTGGGGAAAATAATTGTTTCTAAAAGGCTGGTAACACCAATGCACTGGCAGAGGCCAAGCTCCCAGGCTCTGTGCAGACAAAACCATCCCACTACCTTCATACTTTAGGGAGCCCAGGCTAGGCAGGCAAGCCTTGGCATCAGGTAGCACTGGGCAGAAGGCAGAGCAAGGCATCTGCAGTGAGGGCAGTCACTGGTCTGAGAAGCACAAACATCTCACAGCCACTGTGTGTGGGGTTAAATCCTGGTGATGCCATGCAGAGCTGAGGAAACAAAAGGCATACAGAGCACCAGGGTGACTGCTCAGAGCCAGGCTGGGAACTTCTTTTGCCGTGGATGCATTTGGGAAGTTGCACTGGCTAGGATTTAAAAACAACCTTCTAATAACTACCATTCTTACACGTGCAGTTGGAGCTCCATATTTCATGAGTGCATCTATTATAGATGCCAACTGCATAAATACAGATATTTTTGAAGGGAAATAGCAAGTGTGGGCATCTATCTGCCTGCTCATCTGTATGTGAGGTGTGTGGCTGTGTGCATGCCAGCACTGCACAGTGAGACCAAGGGCAGGTAGGCAGGGGCAGCAACAGCTTTGCTTTATTTCAGCTGCCAATTCCCAACACAAAAAGCTGCACACGAAGAGGTGTAATAAAGCAGTATGAAAGCAGGCAGTGATTAACAGCCCAGAAGCTTCTTTTATCATTATCAACTATTTACAAAGAAGCATTTATATGTTTCCCCATCTCTGGGGAGCTGGCACTTAGCATTAAAAATACATGACTAACGAATGAAGCCCCGTGTACCTTATGGCTTTTTAATAATGCAAAAATCTTAGGATTCAGGATATGATACAGGTAAACAAAGGGAAAAAACACTGGTGGGCACAAAACAGTGGGATATCCCTATGCAGGAACAACTTACAGAGTGTGGGAGTTAAACTGCAGGGCAGCAGCTTGTTGTCAACCAGCAGAATAACCCAGGGAGCAGGAAGAGCTGGGGCAGGGGATGCAGACACCACAGTGCTGTGAGAAGGAAAGCAAGTGAGCCAGCAGCACTCACCTTGAGGGCGTCCTGCGTGTCATCCAGGCAGTAGACACGGATGCTGTACTCCAGAGAGGAGCAGGACAAGGGTCCAAAGATGGCCAGTTTGAGCCTTTTGGCTGCTGCTTTGGTGATGGACTGGCCCACCAAGGCATACGTGCTGAGGGTTTCTGTCAGGATGTGGCAGGCCTCTGGGTCCAGCTGGATGTAGCAGGGAGTGGTGAAGTTTTCCTCCCCGACCACCACCACATCCTGAGGGAGACAGAGGCCAAGTTAGAGCTGCTGTCCTTAGAGACCCCAATGCACTGGTCTAGCCTGTGTGATCC
Organism: Ceyx cyanopectus; assembly: GCA_013401355.1. Lineage (NCBI taxonomy): Eukaryota > Metazoa > Chordata > Aves > Coraciiformes > Alcedinidae > Ceyx > Ceyx cyanopectus. The sequence continues at coordinate 86,809 of VYZU01005965.1, read as the reverse complement.
ACAAAGTCCTTGCTTTAGCACCAATAATTCACTGGAAAAGATGTGTGGTGTGTGTGTGACATCCTGCATTCACAGGAGGGCTCTGACTGGCCTGGGGAGAGCGCAGCAGAGCAGGGGCAGCAGTGGGTGATGGCCACTCCTGCATGGCACACGCTGCTTGGCACAGCCCATCCCTGGCCTCCCTGCTGCTGTGGCTCTGTGGCACAGCTGGCAGCCCAGCAGCTGCAGTTTGGTACCCAGCCATAGAAAGGGCTGTGTTTGCAGGGGTGGCACGTGTGTACATGTGTGTCTACATGTGTGTGCACGTGTGGCACTCAGCTTGGAGGAGCTGCTCCAGAACTAGCCTGCCATGTGATGGCCAGGGAGGCTGTGCTGGCACCAGAGCGTGTGCATGGCTGGCAGGGAACTGCTCTGTCAAGGGCAGGAGGAGGACAAGGGAAAAGATGAAGAGGTGCCAGTAACACACAGACACAACTAAGGAACATATGTGTGGTGCCAAGGCCAGGCCAGTGGGGTGCAGATTAGCTGGCCAGACAGAGCTGTGAGCTGAGCACTGTGTCCCAGCGTGAGCCAGAGCTGGTGCCACGGGCACGGGGGGAACACAAAAGCCTCTCCAAGGCAATGGTGGCCATGGGGTTCTGGCTGCTGTCAGCCCGACTGCAGCCACCCTGACCTTATTAAACCCACCCCCAGGAGCAAGTGTCCTTGCCAAATTAATTATGTGCGACCAAAGAGGTGGCAGCAGGTGCCCAGGAGCAGGGGCTGGAGAGCAGGGCTCTGCCAGGACAGACCAGCCTTGCCCAGAGCATCTCTTTATGCTCCAGTTCCAGTGGAAGGTCCTTCTGTCACCCTGCCCTGGTGCCTCCTCCTGCTGCACTGCTGGCAAGGAACCAGCCCAGGCCCTCACCAAACCTCCACCTGTGCAGCTCCCCTGAGGTCATGGGGGCAGAGCTGCAGCCTGGCTACAGGAACTGAAGCAAAGTGAACCAACATTTTAGGAGGGAAAGAGAAAAGAAAGATATGGCCTATACACTTTTTTAAGATGGATGGTGTCTTGGTGCTGGAGCAGGAAATAATCTGAAGCATTATTTTGACTTCCTTGAAGACAGATTATAAACCAGGAGAGTGAAAACTAATCTGTAAAAACCATCTTATTTCTAGAGCCAAGTCAGATATCATCTTCAGCCATTAGCTTTTATTTTGCCCTTTCTCTATCTCCTGTCCTCACGACTATGGCACAGTATCCTGCTATAACCAAAAGCTCAAGTGCCCAAATTCTACAGCAAAGGCTATGGTGTGGAAAATACCTAGAACTGGGAGGCACCAAACTGCCCCAAGACAGCAGCTCTGCCCGGGCACGGGGCAACTTGAACCGATGCTGCTGAAAGGCACCCCCTCCTGCCCACAGCAACCATGCAGCTCACAGGGAAACCCCAACACTTCCCAGTTCAGAAAGGCATGAGAAGGACTGGCTGAGCATGAGGCCAGCTGAAAGCAGAGCTCCAGAGTCTCACCTCCCATGGTCCCTGTGCAGCCTGGTGCTTCAGCTGGATCTGCCAGTCGTCCGTGTTGGGCTCGGCGCAGTGGTGCACGGTCAGGATGACGGGTCGGGTCAGCAGGGCTCCTGGGGGGCCACAGCTCACCACGGGGGTCAGCAGGGTCTGGCTGTCTTCTACAGGTGGCCTGGCAACAGGACACAGACATGGGATTGCTAAGTGGCTTGGAAAAGGCAAAAAAAGTCCATTCGGGTAGATAAACACAAAATATTCTCTTAAAATACAAGATTTTGTTGTTTGTTCTGGCTTTTTTTTCCCCCAAGTATTGCATATTTTTTCCATATGCAGGTTTAGGTGGCAGCAACTTACAGCCCACACGTGCTGGGCACCCTGCACTCTGAAGGACCCTTGCAGGCAGGATGCAGAGCCTTCACCTCAACCCTGCTGAGACATGGTCACTGCTGCTCTTGGCAGCTGCTCAGCAGCACACACAAACCAGGGGCTCTTGTAAGAACAACGAGTCTGGAGAGCAAAAACCAACCAACAGAGGAAGAGAATCAACTCATGAGCATGCTTGAAACTGGTTTGCAGCACGCCTGAGGGGGGGAGTTTGAGTTCAGGGTCATCACATGAACAGTAAAGACTAGTGCAGAGAGCAAAATCCACTCACAAAGTCCAAGATTTCTATTGATAACCCAGTTACAAAGTTAAAAGCATGGGGATTGTCCAGTGTGCTGCCAGCAGACACTGGGAATGGCTTGGCTGGGAAACCAGTGAAATATGGAGCATACAGAGCACACAGTGCAGCTTGTCAGTGGCTCTGTGGTGTGTCTGCACACTCCTGTTCATGGGTGAGCTACCCCAGACCCACTGCTGAGGAGCTGAAACCAGAGGAAGCATGAGTGGCTTTAACTACCCTGACAGCTGGTGTGTGACAGACAGAGCTGACTGTGCCTCATCAGCTGCTCCCTAAACGATGCAGAGGACAAATTCATGAGCCAGAAACCAGCAAGTGGCAGATTAAAAGTGTTCAATGTGATCTGAGCTTAAACTCCAGACCTGCCCACAGGACCCCCCTCCTCTGCTGCAGCTGAGGGTCCCACCCCTCGCTGCATTTACAAATACTTGTGTATCTCAGATAACATTTTCAAGGAGGCAAAATCAGGACAGAAGCTGTTTTGATATCCAATTTATTGCACTTATTCTGGCTATTGCAAAGCTATGTCTGCAGGCATATCCTAATTTGGGCTGCCTTCATTCTCCTGGACTATTTTTCACAGAAAATGAAAGGCAAACTTTTGATAAATCCTCTTTTCAAAGTGGGACGAAGGCACTTTTGAGAAGTTATCTCTGGTTGCCATAAATGTGGTGGGAGGTTTTTCTAACATTTGAGAAAAACAAAAACAAAAAAAGATGCAGCATTGAAAAAATTCAATCTGTGCAAAGCAGTAAATCCAGATGATACGCATCTGTGGAAATTAACTGATGAGTTTACTAAATGACTTAACCATTGTTTCTGAAAAGCCATGGACTGGAACCCAACAGCTGTGATATAGCTGCCTGTCAGAGAGAGATGTGAAGTGTAACAGCCTGGACAGCCAGTGTGCAGTGTGCCAGCTACTCAGCTAACTAACAGGACAGAAAGAAAGGGAACACCAGCACAGTGCAGGGGCCAGCTCCTCTCCTGGGGGCTCTGGAGTCAGATGAAGAAGATCAGGGGTCACTCTTTTTGCAAGACTGAATAAATCACAGGGTGGTTTTTGATTAAAATATGGCTGGTTTTTTCAGACTCAGAGAAAAACAGGTTGGAGGGGACCTCAAGGATCATCTAGTCCAACTCTTTAAGGTAAAAGATAGATGATAGATCGATAGATTGATAGATCGATAGATCGATAGATCGATAGATAGATGATATAAATACATATAGATAGATATAGATAGATGATAGATAGATAGATAGATAGATAGATAGATAGTTTAAATGAGCTGGCCCAGCTCCCTGTGTTAAAACTATCCCATGCAGGTGAACCCACCACTTCTCTTGGGAGACTATTCCAATGTCTCATTGTTCTCATGGTGAAAAATTTCCTTCAGATTTTTTTTTTTTTCATAAGAAACAGAAGTATAAAACCCACTCCCAGCCTGGTGGTGTTTTTAATGCTCAACTACCTTGTGCAGTAATGGATATTTCAACACTCTGCTACAGTCTGAGAGACTTCAGAAAACTAAAAATTAATGTCTTATGAGAAAGGTCTTTCAAACGTACACTACCTGTCTGGAAAGCTACAGATGTGCCCAGCTACAGGCTTCATCATCTGGTTAACCTAACTGCATCTAACAGAACTACTGACCCATGAAGAAAAGGGGAAAAAAAAGCCCAAGTCATCAGACTTTGTTGGACTGCATTACTAAACCAGCAGTCAAAAAGAATATAGGAGGAAATTTATCATAATTGCCATAAAAACAAATCTCTATGGTGCCTTTTGGGTGAAAAATGAATTACAGTTTTGACAGGAATCTGAGCACTGATGCATGTGGTTAAAAAAAGCCAAAAGGTCATTAAAATAATATGGTGCTGATAAATCATGCAGCCTAAAGTTGTCTCACTATAAAATTAAGTTTAGTCACTGCTCTGTGACAACATTTTGCTGAATTTTAGGGCTCTGATGGAGGGCACGATTCTGCACCACAGCATTTTATATCCCATTAGCACAAGGCTATACAGTGATGCAGAACAGGAGCCTGGGAGGTGCTCCAGTCTGCCCAGTCAGCAGGGGAATGGGAAGCAGACACAAGCATACAAAAAGACAGGCAAAAAATAGCCAGACTTTGTATTTTTTTCCCCTGGTTGGTAAGTAGCATCTTTGTCACCTCACTCAGGAGATTAATTGCCAAGTGGATGAAGTATACAAGGTCCTGAGCTGGGTGTTTATGGTACAGGACACTGATGTGCCAACCAGACACCCAGATGAGTCCAGCACCCCAAAGTTACTGAACTCTGCCAGTCCTAGGGGCTCCCCAGACTAAGCTGGAAAAACTGAGATGTAATGAGCTGCAGAGAAGGTGTCCAGTGGTGTGAAGGAAGGGTCAGGGTCACCGCACAGGTGAAATCCCAGCTCTGCTGTCTGTGATAAACCTCTTTCTGGTTACTACAAGGCCAGGATTTGTACTCACAATATGTAAATAGCAACACAAAGGCTTAAAGATAATGAATAAGGAATTACTGCAAGTAATAATGAGAGCCAGAGAATAATGCAAAAGATCCAGAGAAGGTAAAAATACACAAAGGAAATAAAACCCTATTAATTGCACAGCAGCTCATGCTGTTGGAGCAAAACCAAGGAGTTCCAAACGTAGCTATTTGGCAGCCAAGACAGCAAGAAAAGGAAGCAAGATGTCAGGTGAGCTCCCTGCAACACAGCAGGAATCAACCTGTTGTGACACAGCAGCTAAAAGCCAACCTGGGCAGTGTGGGACAGGTGAGGTGCTGCTCCCTTGGGTGGCTGCAGGTAGCAGGGTCAGCAGAGAGAGCAGCAGCTGCAGGCTGGAGGAATGAGGCTAAAGCACACAGTGGCAGGTCCAGCAGAGAGGTGCCCCATCACAACTGGCAGGAAAAAGGGACTAAAGTCTCTTGCTAAATCATTTATTTCTCCCCGTTTTCAGTTTCCATTTGAAAACAAAAGGATTGTGCTTGACTATAGCTAATGAGAACAGAAACAGATGCAGCAGACAAGATATATTATACAAGAGATATTAATCTTTCTGCTTCGAGGCACAAACCCAACACTAATTGATGGAATTAGTAAACAACAAATTCCCCTGAAGACAAGTTATTGTGTAGTCATTCATTACAAGCAATTTTCTTCCCTCTCCTGGAGCAGGTGATGCAGAGCCAGGATGCTGGCATAGCCCAGTGCCTGTTGCTGTAGGAGTGCAGGAGAGCCAGCAGGAGCACAGGGGACACACAGAGCTAGAGCAGGAAGATCTATGAGCAGACACCTTCAAACCTTTGGGTCAGAACCTACTTAATATTTTATGAATATGTTAATATTCTTTACTGACTCTGGTTCCTCTGCCAGTCCATCTTTAGAAGGAAAAGTTTTCCTCCCCTTTTTGCTCCTGCTCTGGTCTTTTTTCTTTGGAATTTTTCAATTGTAGTGACTGGCACTTCATGAATTTGTCTTCTGGAGTTGCAAAGTAATTTTGTTTATGCAACTGGGACACAGAAGGAAGGTGGAGAAACGAGATGCAAGAGACTGCTATTTCTTTTATTTCACATCACTAACTTGGAGTTTACTGATGAAAAGAGTGATTTTTTTTGCTCCTTGGATCAAACTCATTGATCAGCCGTGGGGCTCTGACATTAAGGCCACTGATCAAAGCCTGGCAGGGCTCACCTGTCCCTTCTCTTTTGGGGTAGGCAGTTTGGAAGTTGCCCAATTTCTGTCTCTTCCACCAAGATCTTCATGACTCCACTCTCCAGGGCTGTCACATTTCCAGGGCACGGTGACATCCACTGTCATTCAGCACTTGTGTGATGGATACAGGAGTGTCCTTCCCTGTGCCACACAGTGCAGCTCCTGCCTCTCATTAGAGCATGCAGGAGTAGCTGCAGTGAAAGCTGTGTGGGCTCAGCAGGGGTCACACAGAGCTGCCATGTGAGATCAAACCACTGGGCCATCAAGACCCAGACCCTGTCTAGCACTGACCAGTGCCAGGTGTTCCTCAAGGATGCACACAGCTCTGCTCATTTAGCTCACAGCTACATCTGCTTTTTAACCCCAGGTATTCAAGAAGATCTTGAAGGTTGGGGGTTTATACTCCTGCTATTTAATCCTCAGTCGTGTAAGACCCAGGCTCTCACTAATGCTCAGGGGAACAGGCTCCTGCCAGGCAGTGGTCACAGTGACATGTTTATTTTATAGGTGAAATCCCAGTGATACTTCCCCAGACTAAGGGAGGGAACTTCTGATCACCCTGAAAAAGCCAACAGGCTTCGAGACAGAAACTGGTCTGCTAGCTGTGAAATACAAGCTCACAGGCTTGGCTTTTGTTCAGAGCCCTGACCAAGCACAAAGGCTGATATTACTGGGTTGTAAAGTCTCAAGTTTCCATCCTACAGGTTTCAGGGATTAACTGGGGAAATGTATTAGGAAAACAAAACGAAGGCAAAGCAGAGGGAAATTGCAGGACTCAGAGGGATAACAGAGTTCCTGTTGCAGCTCCACTGTGCAGAAGTTGTTTCATATTTCTACAAACCAAGTGTGAGCTAAATCAAATCTCAGGCTGCTGGAGAGAGGTGAGCTGTGATGGTGAGCAGTGGATCCACTTGGGTCCCCTACAGGGGCCACGTTCTGACCTCAGTGGTGGCTGCAGATCAAGGAGAAGAGCCTGCCTTCATTTCTGATGCTAACACCCATCACACAGCCTCCTGGATGTCCCCTTCCAAAGGACATCAACCCTCAACAGGAGTCTGAAACCCACACACATTCACACAGTGCTCATGAAAAGAAATCAGGGATTACTGAGCACTTGCAGAGCACAGCCCCAGGCATGCTTTCCCAAGCCAGGCTAAGCTATCCTTCCATCCATGTGAGTCCTGAGTAACAGCTGGCACAGAGCCCCCAGAGCAGGCTTTATGACCTCTGAAGAACATAAATCAGACTGGCATGTGACACTGCTTGCCCACAGCTGGGTGAATGAGGAGACAGGTATTCCCTCCATAGCTGGCTAGAAAGAAAATAATTGCACACACAGCTCCTCCTAGGAATTATGAGATTGATTTATTTTTTAAGAATTAGCTCTTTTAAAAAGGGAGATTTGGAGGCAAGTGGAGGAACAGGGGATGCCCTCTGATTTTTTTTTTTCCTTCTGCAGGAAAGAGTTCTTTTTCAATGCTGTTTGCAAATGTCTTTACAACACAGCCAAAAGTGATCAGAATACAATCAATACTAGATATGAGCAGACACTTCTTCCTGCAGCTGCAATTAGCTATTTTCAAAGAGCAGCCCATGAATAATGTATGCAAAAGAGTGGAGGGGGGGGGGCGTTACTTATTTTTCCTTTAAGCAGATTATTTTAGCATGAGTGAAAGACTAGCAAGCTCCAGAATAGTGCTCAGTATCACGCAGTGTACAGACAGCTGTGGCTTAGCACATCATCAAAGCCATTAGGGGGCTGAGCCAAAAAGATGGCTCCAGCTCTGAGGAGGGGAAGAGGCAAAGCACCGTGTAATGATGGCTTAGATCCACACCTGCCACTCAGCCTTTGTGCACCAGGCCATTCTGCAGACTCACAGCTCACCTTTTTCTTCATTAGGTTTCCCTAAACTGCTTCAAACAGTACACTGGCCTTTGTGGAAACTCTTTTTTTCATGCCAGAGCACTGAGTAGATTAAGATCTGGGATATGAACTGGCCACACATGCAGATAAGGTCACAGACAACAGGAGCCATCCCACATTTGACTGGGCATCCCTCAGAGGGCACTAAGCAGGACAGCTACTTGCAAGGTGGGATGGAGGACACCAAAAGCTTTAGCTCCATCCTCTTTACTGCAGTCTGGCCAAGCCCATGAAGGGTAAATAGAAATTCACCTTCATTTTAACAGGAGATTCTCCAAGCCAGGTGCTCAGGCATTTGTCTGCTGAGCTGATCTGTCACCTTGCTCCTCCACTCCCTGGTCCTTTACAGCATGGGTATTAAGAGGTTACCTCACACCTTCTCTGCCACACCAGAGTCGTGCTGGCACATGTCCCTCACTTCTGGCTACAGTTCAGCATCCCCCAGCCCAAGGGCTGGCTGCAGGGAGCAGCTCTGGGTTAGAAAAGCAAAAGCCTGAGCTGGTTTTGTGGCAGAGTTTATCTCTGGCTTTGCACAGGTTTGTCTGAAGTCAGCAAACAGCTCCAACACAGCAGGCTTTGCAGGAGCTCATTACCACGGGGCCTTGGTTAGTACCTTTTCCCCCCCTGTTAACACACAAGCAAATAAAGGCAGGGTTTTTACCTCATGTTCTCCTTCCTGTGAACTGTCACATACATTTCATACACCCTCCCTTGTGGAACAGCTCCTGCTGGGATCAGCAAGCTGACTCCTGCAGAACAGAAGAGACACGGAAAATCAGATGGAGAAAAAAGGGGACCTGTGAAGAAGGAATGGTGGAAGATGAAGTCTGTGATGTCAGTTTTTCACCCACCAGCAGACTCTATATGACCTCAGCAATTCAGGAGAAGAAGTATTTATTGTAGCCTGGGCATCTCCTGGGCATAAGCTGCTCTCGTGTTGGCACTGCAATATGGGAGTGGAGAAGAGCATTTTCTTCCCTTCCCTTTTATTTAAAGAGCAGACAGATGGTTACTCTGCTGCTTACCTTGGAAAATGCTGGAAAACCAACAACTCTAAAATTTTCAGCAGCTGTATCAGGGCATCTCTCCCCAGGCAATTCTGGCTTGATTCAAATCAGGAGAGAAAGGCAGTGCAGGACTGCCCCAGGAAGCAACAAGAACTAGTTGTTTCCTGAAAGATGGTTTCTGTGACTGGCCTCCTGCCTCTTTAGTGCACCCAGCTTCTAATGAGGCTACCAGAGAGATAACAATTCACCTTCTTGCTATTTTGAATAATACAGTTACTGCTGCACAGCTGAAAAGAAACCTTGAGGTAGGTTATTTCCATGCACCACATGCACATAGATGATTCCCAGGCACCTGCTTGCACACGAGAGGCCTCGGGGGACCCTCACATGGCCTCATCCCTTGGCTCTAGTGTGTGCTGGTGGGTCCCACACCTGCCTCTGCAGGGCAGAGAGAAGCTAGGAAAGCATTTTCCACAAACACCTTCTGACCCTTGTTTCACCACAGGCCTGCTCCAGCCTGGGCTGTGCACACTCAGCTCTCACCAGGCAGGCATGGTGTGAACCAAGGGCTTTGATCACAGCACTGGGAGGCTGCACATACATCTAGAAGCAGCACCAAGCCACACATGGTAGCAGCAGGATGTGATGGATTTGACAAAACTTGGTTTTAATAATGTTGAAGGGATTACAGCAATAAATAATCATTTTTTTCCCCTTTACAAATTGATATTAATAGATGTGAACCAAATGTGACCGGCAGAATTTGCTGCCAAGGTGCACCAGCATGGCATAACCTGAGCACTCATATCTACCTTCAGCTGCCACTGAAATGTGAAAGCCAGAATTGTACAGCATCCATTTTCAACACTGCTCAGCAGTCAGCACTAGGGCTCTAAGTACTTCAGCTTTCACTTCAGTTTAACAGCTGTTTTTGCCCCAGTGGCTCAGAGAGGAGGGCTGCTGCTCACTGACCACTTTGGCTGCTTCCATGACATCAACAGAGAAGCAAAGATCCAGCACCCAGGGTGATCCAAGGGGGCTCAGTCTCCTGTCACATGAGGAAGACTGAGCAGCACTTTACAATTACATCCAAACACACTGGATGCTCAGCTTCTCTCTTTCCTAGTTGTAAAAGTAGGCAATAATACATATAATGGGGAGAAAAATGTGGAAAAGAGACTCCTGGGCCTTATTTTCCTTGGGTATGTAATGTGCACAGGAAAAAAGCTTCCCAAAATTAGTATTCTGCTGTCCTAGCTCAATGCCACACAGTCTGCAGTGAATTGGAAGTGGAACAACCGATTTGTTTTTTAATTAATTTGTCCTTTTTAAGTGTGATGACAAGATTGAGGCTTTCTGGCTTGGACTCCCTTTTCTAGAGCTGCATGAAAGGGAAAGGTCAAGGATGCTGAATTGCACTTCACACAGGGGAGCTCTGAAGCCTGGCACGTCTCAGAAAGCGGCTAAGAGCCCTGCAATGTTCTGTTCAAAGGGTGGCCAGGATTTGGGAAAGGAAAACTTCAAGGACAGTGGGGAGAAAATAAAACAGCTGCTTGTTCTGAGCATAGAAAAGGCAGAGTCCCAGGGGGGAGCTCTGCTTTTCCCTGCCTAACAGCAAGGTAAGTCCACTTAAACCAGGAAACAACTGAGCCTCTCAGCCAACACTGGTGCCACTTACCCGAGTTGGGGATGACCAGGTGCCCCCCCAGGGAGTTGAAGGTCCCAAAGGCAGTGCAGGAGGGGTCTGTCTGCCGGGCCAGGCTCTGGCTCTTCATGTTCAGGGTCTCGTTGTCCAGCAGAGACTGGGTGATCTGGGGGGACAGCTTGGAGGAGAAGTCAGAGAGCTCATCCTGGGGGGTGATGGCACCAGAGGTGTTATAGACCTTGATCTTCAGGTTGGGCAGCGGGTCCAGGATCGGGGAGTTGGTCATGGGGATTTTATCAGAGACATCATGCAGAGCATACACAGGGCCCCTGTACATGGCTGCAGCAGAAGTGAGGTCTGGTGGCACTGCCAGGAGGTCTGCAAAGGAACACCTGCATTACTTCTCTGTTCTGAGCACTTCCTTCTGGGTTTCTGTCTTCTGCCTTTCATCCCAAATGTTAAGATACAAAAACTCCTTGACACTGACATTCATCTCCCCTCCTACACTCCTCTCCAGCAAACTCCCACTGTATTGCCTGGGCTGCTACACAATCTCACTGTCATACAAACTTGCAGCACATTTCTGCTCTAAAGATTGCTTGCTAGGATCAATTTTCCAGGCTGCACTCAGATTTCAATAATTGATAGGCCAAGCTGCAGGGCAAGTGGTCTCCTTACTCAGCAAACCTAGTTTTAGTCACTAATACCCCTCTTCCTAAATACTAAGTGGAAATCGTTAGCCAATTTATCTAATTGGCCTAACAACAACATTCCTTAAATGAAGGACAGAATAAATCTATGAAGTCATCATGCTCACAACTCCCTGCAGTGGGGATTAGTTCCTGCATCACACTTCTTGGAGGTGTGCTTTAAAAGTATCTCCAGCAAAGAAAATGACACTTTTGTTGATCTTCCACGACAGTTCTTTTGTCATCTTAATTCTTATTTTGATTTATTTTCCAGCATGTATATTGGGAAGAAGAAAAAAGAGGAACTCTTCAGCCTAAACATGGGTCTTGAAAAAGCCAGCACCACCTTTAGAGTGTTTTGTCTGGCCAATGAAGTGTGGAAATACTCAAGCTGTTATGCACCAGTGATAAAAATGCTCATTATTAAATGATGTTCTACCACAACTTCTCCCTTTACACTGTCTATTGGAAGCACCGTATTTCTTAAACTACTATTTCTGCCTGTGGAGACAGAGAACAGTAAAAAAGGCCATTAGTGAAACAAAGGGGAGGGAAAGTGTGACAGAATGACTGCGCTGTCACATCGCTCCTGTGATCAATCCTGCCTCTGCTGCGCCTGGATTTCACCCCCTGGACCTGGGTGTCCATGAACACCTCTGTGGCCTCTGCAGCCAACTCACCCTGCCTGGCAGCCTTGATGCTGACGGGCTGGAAGCCGCCGTTGGGTCTCTGTAAACACCTCTGTGCCCACTCCCTCCTCAGAAGAGAAATCCCTCTGCTGTGTCAGTCAGAGCTGTGCCTGGATTTCACCCCCTGGACCTGGGTCTCTGTAAACACCTCTGTGGCCACTGCAGCCAACTCACCCTGCCTGGCAGCCTTGATGCTGACGGGCTGGAAGCCGCCGTTGAGCGCGGAGGAGTCGCTGATGTCGGAGTGGAAGCGGCGCTGGTTCTTGCGGTACACCAGCAGCGCCACGGCCAGCGAGATGGCCAGGCACACGATCACGGCCAGCACCACCCCCACGTACAGGGCCACGTCCTCCGAGTCGGGGGCAGCTGTGGGAAGGAGCACAGAGCCTTGGAGAAATCCCCTCCTCACGGGCACTCGCAAGAAAACACGATCTTACCCTATTCACTGCCTTTTAACGGCTTCGTTTCAAACCCATTTCCCAAGTCACAGAACGGCTCCGTGCCCTTTGGATGGAGAAGGTTTGGTTTCTAACTTGTGTTCTAACTCCTTCCCTACCTCCTCGTCCAGCTGTCTAGTACCCAGTCTGATGAAGCAAGCTCACCCCAGGAGATAAACCAGTGTATTTGTAAACACAGTGGCATAGTACTGGCATTTAGTGGTTCATCTGCTAAACAAAACCATGCTTTTAAACTTCAGAAGCCATAGTTTGTTTTGGGTTTTTTTCAAGTAACAAACCCCCAGAGTCCACTTTCTGTGGAACACCTGGAATAGCAGGATGTATCTTTGAGTCTGCTTTATTTGAACTATAATTGTCAAGCCATCCTTCCCTTCCATCCATCTCCCTTTAAAACAACAGAAAGACCCAGTAAAGCAGAGACTGCAACAGTGGGTTCTCAGCACTGGCATTAACACGCACGTATTTGGATAAAAGCAGAAGCAAGCACAAGAAATAATGTGGTAATTTTCCAAAAGGAACCCAGATTTATTAGAGCTGTCTTGTGAGAAAATGGCTATGATATTTCCACTAGCTGCTTAGAGCATATCTTCAGCACTAATTCCAGGCTAATCTCCAGCATCATTATCCACCAGACATTTTTTTCCCCCCAAATGTCTGAATATATGATCAAAATTTGATGTGTTTCTATACAGTGAAGAATCCCAGCTTTTAGAAATTGCATAATAAAAAAAAGGAAGTGCAAACCCAAATCAGAATTTTTTAGTAGCCCATTTTTGTTAGTTTGAAACGTGATTTTTATTCTGGTTTTTTCCTCCCTGCCTCACAGCCATTTCAGCCAAGCTGCCCTCCAGCTGCAGAGGGGAGAGCTGGTAGATGCTGAGCAAGCTCCTGGCTATCAGACCTTCAAGGCACCAGCCTCAAACGTCCCACTTTTCCCCAGCAGCTCAGGAGGCAGATCTCTGTATTCCAGCTCAGAGACAAGTCCTCCCTGCACCACATTTCTGCCATTTGCTAAGGAAACTCTAATGAGCAGAGAGCTGGTTCTCTCCAGTTTCTGAGGCAGCACCTTCTCCCATCTTCCACATGCATGAGGGCTGTTCCCAGCCTGCCAAGCACCACTGTCTGCAGGATAGGTCCCTCTCCTACTCAGGCAGAGATAGAGCAAAGCTTGACCCAAGGAACAGCATCAAATTAGTACCCGGGAACATAAAATCAAACATTAAACTTACAAGAAAATCCATATTCATTCTGGGTTCTCTGTTCGGTTGAAATAGGATAAATGAAACCTTAAAAAGAAAGAAATTAAACAAAAATGGGAACAAAATCAAATTAATGAGGAGAACCAAAAAAAAAAAAAAAAGGAAGGAAGCATGAAAAATGGTTTAATTAAAAAAAAGAAAGAAAAGAAACTGATGGCACTTTAAAATTCTGATACAGCACAGAATTATGGTTTTGCATCCCCTGCCTCCTCCAGAGCCTTACTAAGAATTAATAAGCAGGCAGATTGAATTTCTAAGCCAAAACTGGTCTCGAGTCACTAACTTCGGAGTGCTTAAAGTCTTTCTTTTATTGAGCATAAACTCTAATGGATCTAATTTATTTCAGACATCAAGGGTCATTAGCATATGGAAAGTCTTTTTTCACTCTCCCTGCCATATGCTTTAATTCCCAGGACATGTTTGGTGAGGCTCTAAACAGTTTTTTATTTAATTACAGGAGCTTGCTGTTGATCTACCAGAGCTAAAGGAGACCTGTGGCCGCTGGTCAGAGGTTAAACTCCCCCTCGCTGAGCAGAGCCCTCTCTGGTTCCTTGCCATGATTCTACCCTGTCCCTAAGCCCTGCTCGATAGGAACTCCTCAGGGAGCAAGGAATTTATTAGCAATGGGCAAACGGAGTGGCTTCTCTTGGAAATGATCACAAAATCAATAAGGCCCCTGGGGTCACAACATTCTTCACCTGAGCCCTCTGAAGCGCCGCACAGCGCCATCACAACACAGTTTACAGCTGTAGGGATCAAAAAGGGAGATGCTTCCCTTTGGCTGCTCTTCACACAGCTCCTCCCAATGGGGGGCAAGGGCATGGAGCTGCTGTGCCCCCAGCTCCACAGCACAGCTATGGCTTTAGAAAGTTCCCTCACACTGGTTCCTCTGACTACACCTCTGAACACTGAGAAAGGACATTTTTATCAGCTAACGATGCAAACCTGCTGGGATTGGCAACTGAAATAATGAAGAATGACTTTCCTCCTCTCTTCAAAGCAACTGCAGTGAAAAGAGATATTTTTCTTCTATTTTTTCCCCCTCCCTGTATCAACAGCGCTGCTTGGCAAGTACCTGAGAGACTTCTACAAGGATCATCAAAATTGTTAAGGACAGTGGGTTTGGAGAGGTTCTGGTGGGTCTGACTCTGGGAAGGCTGCTGACTCAAACTCGGAGCAGCTGGTTTCACAGTGAGCTACTTGCTTTGAGAAAAGTAATTTAAACTTCTTCCTCCAGCTTGCTGGAAAATGTACATTTTCAAAGGGGCTTTTGATGTTTTGTTGTGTAACTTACTGCTGGATGAGTAAAACAGTAATAATCATACTGTACACTTGCACAGTCCCTTCTGTTTGAGGCTTGCCAAAAGTGGGCATTTATTTCCCTTTTCTGACAAGTGCCTCACCCTATGTCAGAGCTGGAGAATCAGTGGGAGGCTCAGGTTAATGCACAGCAATTGCACCACTGGAACAGCACAGGAAGTGCATTCGTTAAAAAAGTCTTTAATTACGATGATGTTTCTCCATGCAGTCTACTTTACATTCCACTTTAGGCTTGTAAATACATTTTGTGTCCCCGTGGAAGGCCTTCCTGCACTGACCCTCTGTTCACATGCAGATGTGTCACTACCAAAGGCATTGCCTGTTCTCTTTCTATAAAGCATGTGAAGAGCAATTTAAGCACCTCTGTAATGCTGTAGGAAAAGTGGTGGAGAAAGGTGAGCAGGTCAGGTTGCTCTGGAAGAAACCCCCCCCAGTGCTGGAGAACAGGAGAGACACCAGCAGGCTTTTTATCCATTTAGTTTAACTCAATTTCAGCATCAGTCACACTCGCTCTGATTTGGGGAATTGTGACTGCTTCACTAAATAGATTTTGAAGCTCATTTAATTAGTTTGGTGCCATTTCTGAAGGCAGATGATCCCCAAACGTTGGAAGTCTACCCTGAGCACTCTGGTCCCCCAGGTCTCTGACCTTCTGGAGACACATTTGTGCCAGGACCCCAGGAGACCCGGTGGCTGAGTGGCCTTCAGAGCATCTCCATGTGGGGGACCATCTGCCTCAGGGGGCTGGCTCTGACAAACTGGCAGGGTGACCCTTTTTACACCATGGCTTCAGCTGCTGCAGTTCTCCTTGGGAGGAGGAGAGAAACCTTCTGGCAAGCTGGGGGGAAAATGGAGCATTTGGGAATGGAAAATCTCATACCCCTCTACTCTGACAGCCATGCTGGAGTAGGAACAAGCTCTTGCTGCCTGGCAGGCTCTGAACCACAGAGCTAAGATGTGCAGATGAATAAAGAATAAATCTCACCTGTGGATGCCTGAAGGTTGTTCAGTGTTGAGGCTTCCTGTTAACATGTTGCTAATGCAGATTTACCACAGGAGAAATACTAACAATAATCTTTGAATTGTAATTGCTATTAATTGTTTCTCCCCCCTGCAATTTCCCACGAGCTCTAGCACATAAAGAAGAAGATGTGCTATCTTATAACTTACTTGTGGTGGTTAAAAAAAAATAAATATATCCAACAAAGCCAAAAGAACCAAGCCCCTGGAGCTGCAAAGAACTTTCAGACAGAATGTGCCCAGCTTCTTCCTACGTTTGCTGTTCCAAAGAAAGACCTTCATGTCTGCAGTAATGATGCTGAAGGTCAGATATGATATCAGGCATCCCAGAGATAATGCACAGTAATTTATTTTCCTTCTAAAGGACTAATTATTGGCATGTTCAGGGTGGGCTAATAAACAGGGAGCTTGAGGTCTTGTGACTGATTATTTACTTGGGTATTATCTCTGATCTTTCCTGGGCTGGTAGGTTAAATGGGGAATCTCTCTTCTTCTGTCCTTGAACAGGAGTTGATGATATTCTATAATTAAGACTGAAACTATGTTTTCATTTTAAATTGGCTTCCTGACATTTTGTTAACTTTGTTAGAAAGGTCTTGATGGAGTTTAAACACACATGTCATCTGCAGGGGGGGTGGGGGAAGATGGAGGAGCAGGGTAACCTGTTGCTAAGCCCTGGTGTGGATTAGAACAGGCAATTCTGACACTGTGCAATCTTTTACACTTAAGGACTTTGACCTTTTGGCTAAATCCTGTGTCAGTCTCCGGTATCTTAGAAGAACAGAACCTTAACACTGGGCTTGTAATGTGTGTTTGACAGCAGAAGTAAACACAAGCCTGGCCCTGCAATGTATTAGAATGTTAGTTTGCAGGCTGCTGGGGCTCCCTCTGCTCTGCAGTGCAGCAGGACAGGAGTGAAGAGGTTCAGGGAGGGCTGAAATAAGGGCACAGGGCAGCAAAGGGAGGACATAAGGCAAACAGCTAGAGGAAGGAAGGGAGAGCTGGAAGAGGGTCTAAAAGAGGGGACTGAAACTTTCAGGAATGCTGGGAAAAAGGGATGATGGAAAGCATGAGGTATGCACATGGATGTTCAGTGACAGCCACTGGAACATTGGGCAGGTCTGTTTTTTTTTTTATTATAAGCTTTGTATTTTCCTTTCATCTACCTGAGTAACTTTTGGTTCCTTCTTAATTTATTTTTTTTTTAATGTGCAGAGGAATAAGGGAGGAACAGAAGAAAAACCCAAAGGAATTGAGAAGAATTAAAAGCTAGATGGACAAGATTGAGGTTTTTCTCCTCTCTGCATGGCTATAACATCTTTAATTAGTTGACATTTTTGAAAACAGCCTAAAGATATCAGAGCACTTGCCTTTCATTAAAAATGATGTGGAGGTGGCTCTCTCTGAACTGACTGGGGTTTAGACAACCTGAATTCAGTGCCCTGGTTTCTGCTTGTGGCTCTGCACTTCTATTTTCTCTGGGTGCTTTTATCTGCTCTGAGCAGCAGGTTTTCCAGGCTCTCAGTTGCAGAGACCCCCCCAGAGCACGGATGCTTCTCAGCTGGGGATTTCTTATGTGGCTCCAATAAAAATAAAGATGAGTTGTAACTCTGAGATGTGTGCAGAAACTCCCTTGGCTGCTACACCATTTCACAGTAGCTGGGTTAAGAACACAGTAACACATCTCTCTGCTCCTATCAAGTAAGAATATTACAGGAAACTTCCTCTAGGAACAGGGGAGATGTATTTTTCAAATGGATGAGCCCTCCCTGCAAGGGCTCAGCTGAGCAGCCCAGGTTGCTGTATCATTATGCTGACAGATTGAACATATTAGGAGTTCTCACTTGACCCACATGCTCCTAATAAAAAGTTTTCCTTCATTCCTCTGCACACACAGGCTTCTGTTGCAGTCTCCCCCGAGAGAGCTTTGCTTACCTCCCGGAGTCTGGAAAACATTCCCCTGCTCCCTGCACACTAATCTGCTCTGGAGGGGCAGAGGTCCTCATCAAACTGCTCTGCCCTGTAATTCTCCCCTGAATGCCTGCTTTCAAAACCAGCCAAACTGGGAGAGGACTGTGCATTCCACCACAGCTTCTGGCACCTGACATTAAACAGGCAGGGCACGGGCAGAATATATCTGTTTGGGGAAGAAAATGCTGTTAGTCTCAGGTTAACCTTGCTTTCTCCTCCAGAACTGTGTACAGAGAGGTGTGAGCCTGCAGAGGGGCAGCAGCCAATCCTTCCATGCACTGGCTTTGGTGCTGTCCCTGGACAAGGGAACTTTATGAGCTCCCATCACCTTCCAGATGAGGATTCTAGTGTGAGTGGCAAACAGACTGCACACCAAGTCATTCTTGATTAGAAGGCAGCCTTTTTTCTACAAAGGAATGGAATTACTAGTCTGATAAGAACATCTTCATCATGGCATAGGTGTCTTTTCTCTGGGGGTGTGTCTGCTATTTTAATTTCTTTGTACTTATATATAAGCTCTATGCAGCACTGGTCCAGAGTGGGGTCTGTCATGATGGGTGAGAACATTTTCAATCCTCTCTTCCACTATTTGAAAGCAGCACCTCAGCCTTTTCATGCTAATTGATTTAAATCCAAAGGAACAAAGGAAAAGTCCACAGTGGATCTGATGACACTTGGCAGAGATGCAGAAATGGACATTTCCTCCTGGCCCTGTTCAGTGCTGGATTTGTGTTCCTTATCTTGGAACTGTCCAGAGTGAATGGTTTTTACTAGGCAGAGCCACAGCACTGTTTACGTGGCTATATAATCCATAGTCCTCAAGTGCCAGCATGTGCTTTGGGATTACTCTTGCTGCTATAAGATACCTAGCCCTAGCTCTTGAAAAGAATTTGCAAGCACGACTTAGCCAGCCCTTTATGAAATGTGATTTACTAAAGCCAAGAGTGAGCCCAAGAAAAGACACTGGTTGCTCCTTCTTACTTCAGAAATCTGAGTTCAGAAAAGCTTTACCTGCACAGGCACCAGCCTCCCACCTACAGACCTTCTGTACCTACTGATTCAGGCCAGGGGGAATGCAGATCTGAACACTGCCCTGGAAAGGACAGGTCACTCGACAGAAAGGGCAGGGGTGACATGCTCTGAGAATGACAGCTGCGTGTCACAACTCATGTAACACACCTTCAACACAGCCATGCCACACAGCTAGCTCCCTTCCAGGCTGTTCCCCTCTTCCTGACTACCAGAGCAATTTGCACATCATGAAAAGCAGAATGTGGCCTGGCAGGGATTTTCAGCATCTGTTTGGTACCATACACACTATCCTGCAGTCACTCCAGACTGGGCCCAGCAAAACACTTCCTTTGAGCCTGTTTATGATTTTGTGGAGGGAACTACTTGTGCTGAACTTTGAGTCAGCAGCAGAGTGCTTTGTTTTCCTGGTCCCCACACAGAACGCCCACCCAAGTCATTATGCAGGGTGAGTGGAGGGCTAATTGCAGTGTTTCAGTGGATAGTGATCCCCTGTGAGATGTGGTGCGTGCCTCTACAAGTGTTATTCCTTGCACTGAAGTAGTTACCACTGTACTCACACTTCAGATGGGAAATAATGCAACTGTGGAGGCAATAATGCAACTAGAGTGGGTGGTACCAGCCAATTCTTCTCACACCTACAGCATATTTTGTTCCAGCAGATCGTATTAATGCTATTCTGGGAATTATGGAATTGCTAGAATGGGGCCTGCTAGGCAATATTGTATATTTGGAAACTTAAAATAGCAATGACCGTCCTAAATTTTCCCGACAGCTGTTTTTCTCCTTCCACCCAGCCTGCTGCCTCTCTGCAGGCTCTCCAGCTTAATGGCTATTCATCCCTTCATAGTACCACAGAAATACTAACTGCTGGATAAGGGAGTGCATGTGTGTACTAGCAAGATCATTACCCTGAATAAATGTGACAGCGAAGTTGCAGGAGAAATGCCACAGTTAGTAGTAAGCACCAGCTACAGCTCTGGGTGTAAAATACTGTAATTACAAGGGACAGAGAAAGCCCCACAGGTTTTATACCCCTGGAAATCGATAGTGGTGCAGACTGCTGCTCTTTGCTGGAGCAGGGGCAGTCTGATGAAAGAGCTTATTGATCTATCCAGTAGATGCTACTGTAGTGAATAATAGACTGGAAGAGAAAGGGGTGATAAATTAGACTCTTTCGATCCAACGTCTTCCAGGATGTCTTCTATGTACAGCTATATAGAGACAGATACTTGCACGTGGGTTTTTGTCAAAGCAGCAGCCTAGTGACTCCCTGGAAGAGGGTCTGTCTGCTCATTATTTGACCCTAACTGCACTCACGGTGCTAAAGCCAACCTCCAAGCTCTCACTACAGACTGAGGAGGAACCAGCAGGGCACCCATGAGCAGGATTTGGCCATGGGGGAGCTAAGCAGCTGGCTAGCACATCTCCCAGGGGATGTGGCCCCAGAGGAAAGGTGGCTGTGGCTCCCTCTGTGCCACCCTTGCCACGCCAGCCACACTTGGAAAGTCAGCCTGGGGACCTGTGGATCTACAGCAAGGAGAAATGTCAGCTCCAGGCCAGTCCCCAGTAGCCTCCAATAATGTGGGAAGAGGGAGTGGTGTAAGGAATGAAAGGAGCCTTGTTTCTTCCTAGTTCAGCAGGCAGCTCTGCTATGGATCCAGATCCACACCAGCAAGGAGGTAAAGTGTTCAGACTGGCTTTGCATAACTGAGAAGGAGCAATAAAGAGAGGGAGAGCAGCAGGCACACTGCCACCAAGCATGGCAAATCAATCTCCTCTGCAGTGATGGATCAGGCAGCAGGACTGTGAGTTTTACAGGTGTATGAAACCCCACGAGTATAAAGACACCATTAAAACACTGCCATTAAATTCCAGCACTGAAGGATTATCACAGCCCCTGGAGCCAAGCAGGTCAATATGTGACTGTATATTTTTCATTACCATTTTTTATACACATACATATGAAGCAGAATGTGATTCACAACAGCCTCACTCTCCTGCTGAAGACCTCTGCTTTATACTCAGCATCCACTTTCACAAATAAAATGCAATATACCATCAACAGATAAATGAGATCCCTACAGGGCTTTTATTCTGCCATACCATTATATCTACTTTTCCATAAGATTTCTGCTTAAATGGCTCTCTTTATGCACATACACAAAGATGACATACACCTGTTTAAATACAATCAGATAGCAAAGAGCTCTTCTGGATGGGGAAATGTATCTTTTCTTTGCAATTCCCCATAATGACTTATTATTCACACTGTTGGAGCGAGGGTTATTTCAGCTTTCCCACTATGACAGTCACCAACATGTTACAGAGTAAGTCATGGTTGGATTTCTGCCCCCACCCCCATATTTTTGTTTCCTTTACAAAAGAAAAAGAGAGGAGCTCTGAATCTCACCTTCTGTCTTCCCCATAAAAACAAATGTTTTGAGGAATTACAGCCTTACAGGCTGCTGACATTGTCCAATAGAATTTAGTGTGATGGAAGTGCTGTGTGTGAGCCACAGTGAAGAAGCCTTTTCTGTAGATCTGGGCAATCTCAGAGCAAATGGCCATGCTGTGCCACAGGCTAGCTCAGAGAGAGCTGCCAGCACACCAGCCACATATATGGCACTTATTCATGAAGCAGACCCATTTGCTAGCTAGTAGTGTCACTTTTCTGTCATCATGACTCTTCCAGTCAAAAGAAACCTGCCTCAGAGAATAAAAATTCCTGACTTCTGTTTCATGAGAGAACTCAAAGCATTTTATGGCCTGGACACAGATACCAGAGAGTCACAGCCACAGCTCTTTGGGCAATGGAGAGCTGAGGCTCAACAGGGAAATATTAGAGAGAGACAGGATGAAACAACAGGAGAGAGGGGTATGTGAGGATCTGGGCTCAGGCTATTGTGCTAACAACATGTGAGAGAAGCTTCAGTGCAATTTTTTGAGAAGAGATGGGGTGCAGAGGAGACATTGTTCATCAGTGAATGTCAGAATCACTGTAAAATCCTGCTTTCATTTACTTCTCACTCTTATTAGTCACAAAGGTAGGATCATGGCATGAATAGGTGTAGGCAGAACAGACTTCAGTGCCAGAGCTGACTGTCACAAGGCTGCAGCATGCTAACTATATATGAAACCTGCGTAGGGATCGCACAGCTACCAGGTATCTCCTTCTATTACAGGGCACCCAAAATGCAAAGAGGGGCACACTACAGTAACCTGCAGGGAGCAACAGGGTGCCACACTGGGGAGGATTAACTGGTGATTAACTCAATTCTCCATCCTACAAATGACTCTGTGACTTTAGGTCACCAATGCCAGCTCCTGCATGTTTCCCTGTGAGCAGCCAGAGCCCAGAAGCAGCACTTACCCTGCATGCAGAGCCCATCAGTGCAGTTCTTGGACTGCAGCACCAGTCCCTCGCAGTCCTTGCCGCCGTTCTTGGGGGCCGGGGCCGTGCACTCCCGCCGGCGCCAGTGGGTGCACTCCGTGCCACACGTGGACCACTTGCTCCAGGATGTCCACTTGCCATCCACTGACACAAGGAAAAGGACACAACTTGTTAGGGGATACAGGAAAGGGAGGGTGATGCTCATCTCACCACAAAGCAGCCTGCAATTTCTAGACATCCCCAGCAAGGCCAGCCTGCTCTTCTAGAAAAGAGGCAGCTCTTAAAGTTCTACTCTGGTCTGTAAGTGCCCAATCACCCTCCCTTCTCCTGTCTCCCTGCCCCAGCCTGTTTCTGCTCTTCCCTACCCTTTTTGTAACCTTGTCAGCAGTTCATCTGTGCTCAAAATGGACAAGATAATGAGCAACATTTTGGCGTTTCTTAACACAGAGGTTGAGTTCAACTTGGCCAGAAATTCTTCAGATATTGAATGGTAAGTATTTTCTATTAAAAGAAGTACCTAGAGGCACTGACCTATTTCACATGAGCAAAATCAGGAATGTGTTTAGTGCCTCTCAAAATCCCACAACTGATTTTTAAAAGCACTAAACTGCACGGCCAGAGAACAAACTGAAATTGTTTCAGTGGCATGGCCCGAGCCAGGAGTCTGTCACTTGGCACAGAGACCAGAGATGAAATTTCAGCTCTTTGGTACCACCCATCACTAAGAGCTGGATGGCCAAGCTTCACAAGCTGGAGATGACCTTACTGGGACAGCAGGGTAGGAAAGCACTGGGCAGTAGGACAGATAGCTGAACTTTGTCAGAAAAGCCACCAGGTACCCTGCATACCCTGAAGCAGGTTTGTATTTTTCAGAAGTAGCTTTTAAAGGTATGGATACACATCTCTTCCCATGGATTCACATCTCTTTGCAGTATAAATGTCCTTCTATTTGAAATCAGGTGAACACGTGCCTCAGATTTAACATCCACACCCCAGATGCTTCCCTTGCTGTGCCAGCTGGACTGAACAGGCAGTGCAAATACATTTACATCACAGTTGCTTTCTATATTCAAATTCCAGCCCTTTTGCAGCACTTTCAACCTTTATCTCCTGCAATTTGAAGCTCTGAACGTTCTACAAATCCCCTGAATTAGCAGAGTGGAGACATCAGTGCAAGCTGTGTGCAAAAGCAGGGCTGAGTCGCTTGCTGCTCGCTGCCGCGCGCTCGCTATTCCATCGACTTATGCAACACAGAAACGCCGGGTTTACTGAGGAGAGGAGGAGGGTCTGTTAGCAGCTGTTTGGGTAGGGTGTGCAGGGTACTGAACCTGGGCACAGCGTGGTGCAGGCGATCTTCTGCACGCTCTGGCCCTCGCAGAAGGCGCCGCCGTTGAGCGGGGCGGGGTTGGTGCAGGTCCTGGTGCGCTTCTGGAAGCCCCTCCCACAGCGGCTGTTGCACACCGACCACTCCGTCCACGTGGACCAGCCCCCATTCACTGGGAAGCAAGGGGGAAAGAGTGTGAGTGCATAAGCAAGCCAGCCTGGCCAGCCCCAAGGCATCTCCGTGTCGTGCTGCCTCCAACAGTCTAAAGTGGTGACTGGGAAGAGCAGGAGAAGCGAGGCTGAACCGCCAGGCTCCAACACACCGTGCAGCGTGCCAGAGGCTGCTGTGCCAGCCCAAGGAATGCTGATGTGGAATGAAAACCACCATCTGATGACTGTCAGGGCTGGCAGGTGACCTTCCTGCTCCTGAAAACCAACCCAGCACTAAGCATCTGGTGGCACGTGGATGGCCAAACTCCCTGTGGGTTCGGAGAGCACCCACAGCTCTGCCTCCATCGTCACGTTTCTGCATTCATCCCAGCTACAAAACACAGTGCTCCTGCTTTGTCCACCCCTCACCATCATCACAAACACTGCTAATCAACCCAATTCAGTCGTTTTTCTATAAAAACTGAGCTAAAAGGCCCTCATTGTAACTTCAGGGAAGGAACTGCTTACAATTAAATCTAACTGCCACCCTGAATATGAAATGAATATTAGGGATAATCACAGGGATTTTTTTCCTACTTGCCTATCCTATAATTAAGCTGATTGTAAGGAACACCAGGACTGTCAGCTGGCACTTTGTCAGAGCAGGTTTTGTTCTGGTGGATACCCCTGTTTGGGATGCACAAGGGGCAGTAACTTTGCAGGGGCAAAGACATTCTGCACAATGCATTCTGGAAGAGACCCCGGAGGGAATGTCATGCAGCTCCACCTCAGCCATCCTCAATCTTAGCTGGAGGGTGTGGATGCAGACATAATGATGGTATCCCGTGCTTCAGATGCCTCTGAGGGTTGTTTTTAAGCTAAGCTGCATGACTAGAACTGCAGCCCCAGAGTACCTTGCCCCATCATCAGTTTTAGACACCAAAAAACAGTTAATTTAAAGAGCTGTGAGAAGATGGAAGACTCTGCTGTGCTGTATACAGCAGCACACACAAGCTTCCTTTCATTTCTGAGAAGTGACCCTAGGAATGTGAAATGCACTGGTAGAAACAACCCCTTGGGTGCTACAGCTGGTAGAAGTGCTCTACAGCCCCTCGTGTGCAGCGAGCAGCACAGGGGCCACCCACCCTGCCAGGTGCAGGGGGCACCACTCACCGTAGACAATGACAGTGGCCGTGGTGCTTTTCCTCTTGGCCACGATGTTTTTGGCCACACAGGTGTAGTTGGCCGTGTCAGACAGCCGGGCTTGCTTGATGATCAGGTTGTGGTCGATGGTGATGTAGAAGTTGCGGTCTTCCACAGGGTCGATCACCTCCTCGTTCTTCAGCCACTCCACCTGGGGGGGTCAAAGGGGGGCAGAGGGTCAGCACGGCCCACACCACAGGGGCAGGGGATCTGGGATTACACTGCTCATCCTGGAAAGTGCTCTGTGTCAAGGCACATCACCTGCTGAAATCAAACACTGGGACACCAACAGAACACCCCTGCCCTCCCACCCACCCACCCACCAGCCTTGCCTGGAAAACACCAGTGCATTCAAAGGCCAAAGCTGCTGTACACAGACAAACAGCTGATCTGTGAGTCTGAGGTGAGGGTAAGAAAGGGGTGAGACCTTAGGACTGTAGCTACAAGCAAGAAAATGCCTGAACAACAACATCTGAAATCCTAAACCAGCAGAGATCTCACCCATTCTTTGGTATGCCTTGTGTAATTAGGCAGTTAATAATGCAGCAGCCTTGTGTGCACATGCCCTGGGTCTAGCACAGTGAGAGGAGGTGACACTAACAAATACACGTTCACGAGCACACGCGCTGTATTGTCTTGCTGCAATCAGGATTAAACAAAATAGAGGCAGTTACCAAGGAAATGGGGAATCACAAAGGATACATCCGTGCTTATTTTTCCCTTTGCTTTATAGAAGCTATATTTTATTTTAATAAAGTGGAATTTCCTTGGCTACACAGAAAAATATTTTCCTATGTGATTTTTTTCTCTAGACAATGTTCTCTTTATTGCCTTCCTAAAGAAACACCCTATTATATCCCAGCTGACTGCTGCGAGCCACCCTCAGATAATTTGGCTGCAAATCTAGTAGCTTGTTTTCATTGGAAGCCAGCGTGCTCTGGAGGACAGGACTGGGGCCCTGGATGGATCAAATCCAGGCCTTCATGTCACTGGATCACTTCAGCTTGTGCCCAGAACTTCATTTAAGGAAGAAAAACATAAACACATTCAACCCACTGGACCTGTGAGGTGCCAACTACCAAGAGTTGCTCTCACCAACCTCATCTTCCCAAAGATGCTTGAGGAGCTTCCCAGTCACTGACATACCCCAAAGTCATCCCAGACTGATAAACAAGCCAGATTGCCCCTCCTGCAGTAGCAGGCTGTCAGCCCCTGCCTCCCAGACAAATCGAATGTCTCTCTTAGGATTGAACAGCATTATTTGTCTCTGTGATGGAGCACAGACCTGTGCTAGGGCTTTGCAGATGCTAGGTGCAGTACCACCTTCAGCTCCACCTGAACTCTGCAGTCAGCCCAGCCCCTGCTCCAGCAGCCCCTGCTCCAGCAGCCCCTGCAAGGTCTCTTTTCCCAGTACCCTGCAACTCCTCTCTCCACAAACACACACACACACGCATACTCAGCCTGGGTCTCAGCTGATTAGACAAAACTGAAGCTATGGGCATTAAATTCCCTTTCATCCTTGTTTTCATGATATGAAAACAGATTTGCCAATATCAGACCAAAAAAAAAAAAAGAAAAAGAGAAAGCTACTCTGTGTAATTCCAGCTACTGCCTCTGGCTCTTCACCAAATCTCTTAGGAAAAAGATGCTTTTCACCTAATAGCTCACAGAATGTGCTAACAATAAAACATGAAGTTTGCAGAACAACAGGATGCCTCTTTTTCCCCTGAAAAGTCTGTTTTGCCAGGACATTGGTACTGTGTGTGCACCTCTGAACCATCTTCTTTCATCATCTAAGATGCATCTCTAACATGTCTAATTCAGCCTTCTGGCATCTGGGGTTTTCTGGTATCTTGAGTCTGTGCATACAGGCAAACAATAAATTCACCAGATGTGAAGGGAGAAGCTAACGAATGATGTGGCAAGAGACAAGAGTCTCCTTTCACATATATTTATATATAATATATTATATATATATCATATATCATATATATTTTTCATATATATATTTCATATATATTTTAGCTACAGGTACCTCTATTCACTTAAATCAGGTTTGTCCCACCAACTGTTATCAATAAATCTTTTGAGTGATTGGAAAAGCTGAAAAAAAACCCTGAAAAATCCTGAGCATCAGTTTTCTTTATCATAACAGAATCATTCCACTGGCAACACCTCTGCCATGCAGACGGGGCAAGTGTTCCCTGGTGGAGAGGACACTGTGGAGAACACACCACACAAGTGTTTTCTCCAGCCCTGGAACAAAGTGGGCACAAAATCCCTATTTCTTTGTTTAGCTTTCAACTGCAGAGGGAATGTTTGCTCTCCATGTGCAAGCCGACTGGCAAATCTGCAAGGGCTGGAGCCCAGAGGGTGAACTCCTGGTGATAATCCAGCACAGCTGGCAGCAGCTGCCTGCAGGCAGGGCTCCCTGGCACTCTGGATGCAAGCTGCAGGGCAGGGGGGCTGGAGCTGCCTGCCCAGCACTGCCAACACCCTGGGGCTGGGGCTCAGAGCAACCTGCCTCTGCTGCCTTCCCTGGCACCCCGCTCCCTGGCCAGAGGCAGATGTGTTGTCTCCAATTATCCCTTGATTGGTGTCGGGAGATGCATTAACATAATGGGTGCATTTGTTCTCATTAACAGGGGGGACCTGCCACGTGCCAGCAGGGACAGGAATGTGTGGGCAGCAGGATGCCACCCGCAGCAGCCTGGAATGGGGCAGCACAACTAAGACTTAGCAGGACTAAGACTTGCTTCTGCATGGGCTAAATGGACACAGGGAACATAAATCACCCAAGTGATCACACATGCAGGAAAACCTCTTATGGAACTAACTGCTGACACAAGTTCAGCCATGCCAAGTTTCCAGCACTGCCAGGCACTTCCATCCCTTGGCACACCTGCTACGTGCTACTGCTTTAGAGTCTGGTAGAGCAGATCTCTGAGATGCAAGCAGCTGGGACAGCCAGAGGTTTGCCTCGAGAAAAGGCAGTTTGTGCCTCTGGGGGGAAGACCATCACAGCCCTGCCTTCCCACACCTGCAGCATTGCTTCCCAGCCAGTGCCCCCTGGGGCTGCTGTCTCTGCAGCTCTGCCACTCACCTTGCCCAGTCCCCACTGAGGTGGCCCTGCCTCCCACGGCCCCCCTGCTCCCCCTGAGCTGGAAGACACTCCCCACCCTGTACCTATAGAAAGGGCACACAGAGGTGTGTCAGGAAGAATCAAGCCTGTGTGAAGCTAACTAATGATCTGGCTCCAGTGCAAGATGCCCAAGTGAGACAGAACTCTGAGCAGTTTTCATGCAGGCTGTTGAGCCAGCAGCTATTTCAGGTGCCTTGAGACTTCAGTGCCTCTTTGAAGAATGTTATTTGATTTCTTGATTTGGTTTCAAATGCACGCTTTCATCCCAGCAACTGCCTGCTGAAAAGGATGCTGTCCTCCATCTACCACTCGCTGGAAATAAATTTCATACCCATTTAAGGTTAAAAAAAGGATGGTCTCTAAGGAGGCTGAAATTACAGCTATGAGAGACTGCAAAACACACATTGGGAATGAGACAGCAAATGCAAACCACCACCACTTTGTTCAGTTGTTGCTACTGTGCTGCTGCTGCCAGGAAGGGGAGTTTGTGTTCCTGCTGTGGAAACACCTCCTTAATTGCACAAAGATCCAGCTTTTTGCTGGAGTTCTAAAACCTACACGGGGTGTACATCCATCTGCTGGGTGTCTCTGGCCCTATTATAGTCTCACTGTGAGCAGGGAAGTGAAGCCTCACAGAGGCAGCTTCAAAGGCTAAGGTGGGCTGGTAGCAGCAGATGGAGACCTTCACTTCACAGAGCCTCAAGCACAGACCAAGCTTCATTCACTGAAAACTCAGCAGCTGCCATGAGGCCACCAGGAGTTGCTGGGCTTCCATTTGCTCCTGAAACAGGCTCTGGAGCTGGAGGTGCCACAGCTCACGTGTGTTGGTTGTCACTTTGGGTACCGTGTGGGCACTTGGATTCCCCAGTTCCTAAGCAAGTGGGAGGAATCTGTTTGGAAACAGCTTTATAGGAGTCATCCCAGCTATGGGATAACTGCTGCAAAAC
The DNA here is from genome assembly GCA_013401355.1 of Ceyx cyanopectus. Classification (NCBI taxonomy): domain Eukaryota; kingdom Metazoa; phylum Chordata; class Aves; order Coraciiformes; family Alcedinidae; genus Ceyx; species Ceyx cyanopectus. Next base: position 57,725 of record VYZU01005965.1, on the reverse strand, counting down.
CTAAGTGGCTCTCCTGAAACAAAGCAAACAGCAGTTGTTTTAATAATCAGTTAGATGGAGCCACCTGATGCTGCCAGTTTGGAGCAGTCCTCAGCTTCCACCAGCCTCTGCCTGTGCAAGAGTAGCTGAATGAAGTCTGTACCACAAGCCCCTTCCACCTCGTGACTCAGGGATGCTCTCCCCCTTGTTCCAGTTCCTAATTAAAGCCAGGGATGTGGATAAATATCACATCCAGTCTGAAACCCAACTGGGTCACCCAACTGTACGTTACACCCTGGTCTGCAATTAAACTACTCTGTGAAACACCTTGATTATAATTAAGGAAGCAATTATCCCCCTGTTAAATCACTGTAAATCATACATTGCAATGCAGGATTTCTCCTGGAGGCTCAGGGTGGATTAACCAATCTCACATCTCACTGATGGCCTGATCTATAACCTTCTGCAATGAGCTAATGTGATGTGACTCTGTCTCTGACTGTGTTCTCATCTGCACCACGAGGCTGGCATCTTTCAAAGAAGAAATGAAATGAGCTGAGGGGTTAATTGCTAATAACTGCTGGTACTGCTGGAGCCTCCAGCACGGGATCCCTCCCGACTCCTCAGGCCGGGTGTGAGCCATGCACACACAGAACAGTGTGCAACTGAAATTAGTGTTTCTGTGCACACCAGGGAGCTGCAACTGTCTGATTTCTGCTGAGCATCAGCAGCTCCCACTGCTGATCTCACCACCTTACCCCACGACCTGAGCCTGCTCTAATCCTCAGAATGTCCTAGTGGATCTGAGGGACTTCCAGTGCTGCCTTAAAGGCTCTGCCTGCCCATCTCTGCCTCTGTGCTGCTTGCCCTCTGCATGCTGCTGTGTGCTTCAGCCTTTCAGTGAGATCTGCTCTTTCATTGATCCAAAAGAGCTTGACACAGTTAATTGCAATTAAATATGCTGGGAATTAGAAGAGTGAATTCCCCAGCTAGCGAAAAGAGGCCAGAACGTGTCCCTGAGCATGGCTGTTCCCACCACTTTGCAATACCAGAAAAAAATAAAGCCAAAATGTCAGGAAAGAATAAAATGAAAGAGGAAAAGGAAGGGGAAGATGCTGGGGCTCTGGAGTCCAGTATTACCTACCACTGGCTGTGCTTTTTGTTTCTCACCATAAGCTTTTCTCCTCTGTTTTGGTGCTAAACCCAGTGACTACTTCAGAAGCCAGTAAGTGGAAAACAACCCCAAACCAGGACACGGTGCCCAGAGAGGGAAGAGTCTGAGGCAGGTGCTCTCCACAGCAGCTGGAAGTGCTGCTCAGAGCTGCAGCAGATGCACCACCCCACTCTGCTTGGGCAGCAAGCAGCCTATGGGCAGGGTGCAGACAGCCTCAGCCCCTGTCCTACTCAGTTACCTGCATCAGGGTGACAGAAACTTCCCTGAGCAAAGAAACCAAGTCTTAAACAAAGAACCCGTTCATCTCTAAATTAAAATAATCATGTAATCCTTCAACCCACCAAGTTACCTTTCATCTTTCCATTTTTTAAAATTTATCTTACCAGCTTCAGCAAGTGGCTGTAATAAAGTGTCACATTAAGGTATTCACATTCATTAGTGTTCAGGGCTTTGTTCTTTTAATAGTGTTGGAAAGAATCTACAAAGAGGCTGTATTAGGCTGCTGTCCAATCTGGGTGTTTGATCTCCTTCTGACTTCAAAAGTCAGAAGAGGGAAAAAAAACCCACAACAGTGAGAAGGGTTCTTTTGAATGTCAGACAGGGAGTGCAGGATTTCTGAGCCTGCCAAGTGTTAATTGGTTTCTGCCCTGACCACAGTACAAAGAGGATCCAGAGCCAGTCAGTGTACAGTCATGAGTCCTGGATATGGGCAGAGTGAGCCAGGACTCTAGGAGGCAGGAACAAGTGCAGCTCTTGTGAGAGCACCTCACAGAGGATCTTTTCAGAGGTGAGATCCAGGCACCACGCTGGGGTCCCAGCCACCCCACCACGTGGTGCTGAATATTCCAAAGGAATAATGGGGCTGGCTGCTGGGATTTCAGAGGTGCTTGTAACACTGAATTCTAACACACTGCCTGCCACCATCACTCTGCTTCCAGCAAAGGTTCCCCAGTACCACCCCACCCTGCCTGAACAACACCCCCTTGCAAACACCCCTGTCGTGGCACGACAGCCAGCTGAGCTGATGCAAAGAAGCATCAGGGAGGAAAATAAAAAAGCTGTTGCTATGTTCCCAAGGAAAAGCCAACTGATTAACAGTCCATTTGTCAGGTCTGGCTCAGCAAACCTAAATTCTCTTTACAGTTTGGGGGATGTTAACAGGGAAAGAAAACAGCCTACAGAAAAAAAAGAACATGGGGAAAAAATCTTCTATGCTAATTATTCCTTCTGATGTTTGTGGTCACGTTTCTGCAATTCTGATTAAATCTAAACTTGGGTTAGATGGGGAGGTAACACTTTAAGCTTCATCTCCTGAGGAATCAGTCATCAGTGCTGAGTGACAACCACTTTGCCACTTAGCCATGACAGTCTAACTTACCCTAATGCAAATCTGCAACAGTTTCCTCCGTGCGTGGCAGAGGAAAACCAAGGAGAATTCAGATAGAGGAATTACAGTAATTAACAATCAATTTTTCTCTTAACAGCCACAGTGGATTTAGGATTCAGAGGCTCCCCTGTGAGTCAGAGACCCTCCTCCCACAAGCAATGAGCCTGAAGCTGAAGCCAGCACTTCAGCCAGCACTTAGGGAAGCTCCTGTTCACAGGGACACCCACTGATGACGGTGGGCACAGATTTTGCTGCCTCTCCCTCTGGGTTTACTGAATAAATGAGATTTTTTTCCTTTAAAATGAAGAAGATAGCTAGTAGGCTGGTGTTACCATGCTCCACCAACACCTGGGTGCCAGATTAACTGTGGTTTTTGAAGGAGCAGAAAAACTGAGACCAAAGCACCTGCAGCTCTGCCCAGCAAGGCACCACAATCCAAAGCCATTAATTGTCCCTGATCAATCTTGTCTACAAGCAGCAGTCAGTCAGCTCCCCATTAGCAGCCATTCATCACAGCCTGCACCATTAGCCACCCATCAGGCCCCAGCTGGGGCCTCCACGGGTCAGCACACTGCTGGTGCTGCTCACCTCGGCTACTGGGATGCCTTCAGGGGGCCGGCACTGCAGCAGCACCTCTTGTTCCAGTGACACTTCTTTCCCCAAGGGCTCCTGCTCAAAAGTCTTCCGGAGATCTGGGGAGGGAGAAGGAGAAGAAGGAGAATTAGTGGTATTAATAGCTGGCTGTTGGAATTACTCTGGCAGGCAGAGAGGGCACTGAATGTGCCTCCAAACTCCAAGCACTGGCAGCCTCTCTGCTGTGCCAGGCAGGGTGGGCTTTTGGAGGAACCAGTCAGCCCCAGGAGGGATGTTTCTCATGGCAGTGACCAGAGCAAGGCAAGCAGAGAGGCTAGTTAGTCTCTGACACTGCTCATACCTCCCACTGTGCTGCCAGCTCTAGCACCACCAGCATCATCCCACCCTCCCTGGCTAACCAGGACCATTTGGGTCCTATTTGAGTAAAAACCAAGCCTCCTCCCACAGGTGCTCTGTGGGTGGGAGTGACTCCAAGGAGAAAATGCTGAGTTTTGGCTGGCTGAGCTTCACCCAGGCTCCTCACACCTCCTGTGGGCTTGGCAGGTGTCCTGGGCACACCGTATGCCAGGTTAATGCAGTTTGCTTTAAATCAGCAGGTAACTGGAGCTACACTGCGAGCAGTACCCACATGATGGTGTTCTGGCTAGCTCCAAAGAAAAAGAATAACCTGCACACCAGGCACACCTCAGGGCATCCAGCAGGTACACACACGTGCACAGTGCAGACAATTACAGCTCTAGAATCAGAGCTGAGGATCAATGAGAAACTCACCACGCAGCTAATAGAAGCACAGGACAGTAATAAATAGTATTTTAATAATAGCTTTTGGGTGTTCAGCTCTGGAGGGATGAAGACAGCGAAGGCAGATTAGATAGATAATAATCTGAGTTTTTTTCCTTGACACATTGATGTACTGTCCTGCCTCCTTCCTGAACCATTAATAGAGCTCTGCAGCTCCCCACAGCCTCACGTGCACTGGCATTGTCTTTCTCATAAAGCACCTGCCTTTAAAAACCCCTCACACTTTACTGCATACAAAAATAAATAGCATTAGTCTGGAAACATATAATAACAGCAAAAAAACCCCCACTTTAACCTCTTTCTCTAGGGAGTCATTAGCTGCTACTGAGTAAATGACACTAATCTGGGGGAAGGATGGAATTGTGTGTTTATTGAGAGCTTTTCTGTCCTGTTCTGTTGGCTCCTTCCCCACGTGTTCACAGCTCTACCCACCAGAGCCACACAGCCACGGTGGCAGCTGAGCAGGGCAGGTTTCCCCTGCATAAGCTCCACAGGCAGGTTAACAAGGTGCTCTTCTAAGTGCTGAAGGAGGCTCTGGACAAACAACTCTCACCTGCTCTGACTACCATAAGCACCCTGCTGGGATAGCCCTGGGTTTTGAAATGACTGCTTTTTTATTCTTGCTGTGATTTCTGTGGATAACAAGGATGTCCTTCTAATAGTTCCATCTTCAGCTTTCTTGGCCATTTAACAATTACAGTCATCATGGCAACTTCCCACTGCTGCCCAGGAGTGGATGAGCTTGTTGATGTACTGAGGGACTTTGGCTCTTTCCCAGGCAGGGCATTCTCAACAATATTTTTCGGTTTTTCAAAGTGCCATGTAAGTTACAATTGCTTGCAAGCAAGGACAGAAGGGATCTATTTTCCTAGAGAAAGGTAAAAGAAGAATAAAAGACATCCTATTTAAAAAGAAAAAAACCAAACAGCTTCAACAATCCTCAGAAAATATGCTTTACTGTGAGTGGGCGAAGTTTTAAGGATATCTTTTATCATTTCTGAGAAATGTGGTAAGAGGCAGAGCAGATGCCTTCAAGGCAGAGCTAATGCAAGGGTGACTAATGAATGAGCATGGAAAACGGACACTCGTCAGCCAGGAACTGGATGGAAACCAGAAAGGAACAGAAAAATGCAGCATTCCTGTCAGGGCAGGATGGATTTCTACCCCTGCTACACTTTAAAGGCTCTGTGCTCCTTCTACTAACTCCAAAGTCAGCTTCTCTTCTATACAGATCAGAAACTGAGCAAGCTTTAAGAACACAGAAAGAACTGACATTATTTTCTTCCCAAGTTTCATATTAATGGTGACCACCGAATGAAGCACATTGGGTGAGTGCTTTCAGACAAATAAGGTTTTAAGAAGGTGAAAAACCTTCATGAGAAGTACACACCTCCATACAGAAGACAGCTTGCTCTATATGGGTAAATATATAAGTATATATAAGTATATACAAGCATCTTCATAAAACCAAACACACTATAAGCAAAAAAATGCAATTAAAACACCAGCAAAAAAAGGAATATAGCTTGGTATGATTTTAACCATTATTAGAGGATCATTAGGTAGTCAGGCTCCCCAGTTCTACCTCCTACCCTTGAGAGTGGTCTCCAGAGTCTCCAGTGGTCTCCTACCTGTAGGAACAGATGTGCTTTGGCCTCTCTGCTGTTCACAGCTGAGCCAGGACCCCCGTGTGGGGATCAATCACACTGCTAAGTACTGGGAAGGTCAGGCACAAAAACTCCCTTCTGCTCATTTCTGTCCTCCTGTGGTTTCCCCTCTGTTGTTAATGCTATAAACCACATTTCCACTGAGACAGTCACAGGAGTGTCATCAGTCTGCAAGCCAGGGCATCCCCCTGAGACCTCCACCAGTGCTTTCTGCCACTGTGACCTAAGCTCAACAGGTGCCTTTTAGATGACAGATAAACATACTAAAGGCAGACACTGGAAACATCAGGTGTACACTGAATTTCCTAGGTAGAATTGAATTTATAACACAGTGAAACGTAAAATAATTTGTATAAATGTGTTATTTTGTCGTTGCTCTTGTGATGTACTAATCTGACTCAGACAGCTGTCTGGTAACTACCAAAATATACATCAAATTGTATTAACTTCCTGACTGTGTCTGTTTCACCAGCAGACACTAAGCAGACTCTACTGCAAGGTAATAATTTCTCAGGCATGGCAGCCTAGGTAGGACACTCTCAAGGCTCTTACTGAGGGATTCAACTCATACAAATTGAGTAAAGTGGCTTCTTGTGCCTAGTAATTCCAAGTGATGTCCTTCCCAGCTCTCTGTTCTTCTCCAAGTGTGCATCTCCTGCAAAGTGCTGTGGTGTGCTCACTCCCAGCAGGGTGGGAGAGGGAAGGCTCTGCAGCCAGAGCTGCTCTCAGACCCCAGCACCAGGAGGGGAGCTCACCCACATCAGCAAAGGATCTCTGAGTTTTTATCTGTGTTTGTGTGTGTAACTGCACAGCCCTTGTGAGCAGAGCTCCTTTCTGCTCTGTTTATCTGATCAGCATAGTGTCTGACATGCATGTGCTAGCTGCAGCCCTTTGAAATCATGTCTGGGGAAGAAAGGCTTTCAGATAGGTACAGAGCAGACCAGGAGCAAATTATACAGATTATCAAGCATAGCTCCCTACTACATCAGGCCTTTCTCATTTTCTTTCTTATCAGGGCTTTTTTGAATAATTTTTAAATTCTGATTTTAAGATAAAGAATAAAGGAAAACAAGAGACTATCCACATTCATTGCATCAAAGAAAAGACTGACTAAAGGAAATTACAAAGCTGCTATTTTCTAATAGGTTTGCAACCAATCCAGGCAGCAGGCAACAGATTGAGGGTTTATATTCTTACTGTATGTTCTCATGGGCTAACATCATGAAGCCAGCCAGGCTACAGCAACAGCAGACTGGAGCAAATGAGAAGTGAGGTTGGTCTATGCACACAGGCTCAAAGCAATTTGTCTCAGCCACTCCTTTATTATCTGATCTGAAAATTAGGTCAAATCCTGCAGCTATTGTTTAGTCTTTATCAGATGTAGTTTCCAGTGGGTTTAACTCCACTCTGTTACACAGCTCAGATCTCATTCATCCTTTTAATGGGAATTTTGCCCTGTTCAGTTTTATCTATTCAGTGACATCAGTCTTGTTATATAAAACTCACATTAAAACTTTATCTTGGGCTTGGGATTTTTTTTAGCCAAAGGTAAAGCTACCCAACCTTCCCC